>CM055110.1:14886289-15078537 GCA_029204225.1 Diphasiastrum complanatum
TGTAACCACTAAATGTAAAAATTACAGCAAATAAGGATCCTAAAACACTTGAAATGATGAGGGAAACAATAGATTATGATTTTCATAAGATCAGCACAAGTTGAACCATCAAAATCCATCAAAAATCTATGCTTGAACCTCACTAAATGGCCCAAATCCTTGAAGAAGGCTTCACACGTGTGAAAGTACGGCCTCCCACAGTCTGAGTACTGTACACCAGACCTACATTCAATCCTATAATCATTAGTAATCACAAGTACTCAAACAATTATGAACATAGAGAGCAATTGCACCATTATGAGAGAAAAACATGAAATTGCTTGATTGATTTTGGTGAGAATCATCACCTATATATACATGATCCATCACGGTTTTGGGCAGGTATGAGTAGCCCTAAACCTATCCCTAATGCTAATTTTGGTGGATCTTTCATCCCTACCAAGTTAGGGTTGGAATCTTGGAGATCCCTCAACAATGCAAAAATTACCAAAAATAGCTCCTATTTTTCTCCCTTGTATCTAAGCATAATTTGGACTCATTCCAAAGGTTCTAACACTTAGGTCTACTTGAGAACATCCTTATGAATGGAATCCTATGCTATTTGGCACGTGTGACAAGCCACATCATGACCATCTAACTATTTACAAGTCATATGACCAAAACTAGTCAAGCTAGAATTGTGAATTTTTAACACTCCTCCTCACTATCTAGCTTGGTTCAATCATTGCTTTACTAATCACTCCAAGTGATGATCTGAACTTCATAAAAGGTGTCTTTTGAAGTGGTTTAGTAAGTAGATCAGCTACACATTCATTGCTTGGAACATGCTCCAAAACAATCTCCTTGCTTGCACCATTTCTCTCACAAAGTGATGGCATATCTCAAGTGCTTAGATCTTGCATGGAAGATTGGGTTAGATGCAAGGTGTTGGCTGATATATTGTCATTGTAGATGATTGGTGCCTCCTCTGAATCCATGATCTTTAGTTCCACCAATAATCTCTTGATCCAAAGTACCTCCTTTGTAGTGGTTGTCAAAGCTTTGTACTCGGCCTCGGTTGAAGATAGAGATATTTTCTTGCTTTTTTGAAAGCCATGAAACCACACACCTTCTCCTATGAAAGTTGAATAGGCACTTGTTGATTCCTATCCCTCTTGTCCCCTGCAAAATCTGAATCACTAAATGCATGAAGGTTAATCACATCTCCTCTATATAGAATCCCAAAATCCAATGTACCCGAGATGTATCTTAGAATCCTCTTAGCCTTTTTCCAATGGATATTCAATGGCTTTTGCATGGATTGGCTCAACCTAAATACACTAAAGCTAAGATCTGGTCTAGTTATAGTGATCCACATTAAGGAACCATAAGTTGCCTAAACAAAGTGATGTCCATGAAGGATCTTTCATCATCTTCATTTGGCACTTTTACATCTTGCTCCATTGGTGTGTCACACTTTTGCATACTTCCATCTTAAACTTCTTCAAAAGACTTTGAGCATAGTTTACTTGACTTATATAAAGATAAAATTAGACCCTCTAAGTACTTCTATGCCTAAATGAAGTGAAGACACACCCTAGATCTACCTTCTTGAACTATAGGATAGATACATCTTGATTTTTTCAATACCATCAACACTATTTTCACTAATGATGATGTCTCTACATAAATGAGTAAAAGTACAATACCAACAATCATCAAACTTATGTAAAGAGTGGATCTTATTCACTTTGGAACAAAAGAAAGTGAAATAAGATAGCAATGTAGTCTTGAATTCCAAGATCTCGAGGCTTGCTTCAAGCCATAGATGCTTCTTTGGAGATGGGCATACTTTGTTCTCCATTCCAGTGCTTGATGAACCCTTGTGGGGCTGCTCCATATAGATATCCTCTTTCCAAAAAACCAGTCAAGAAAGCATTAGAGACATCCATTTGACATAGAATTCATCCAGAAATGTGATGCAAGTGCAATGATTAGTCTTATTGTGACCATCTTGGCCACGGGGTGCAAAAGTCTTTCCTCATAGTCTATCCCTCTCTCTCGTGAGCAGCAACCTTTTGCAACTAATCTTGCTTTATGTTTGTTAACACTCCCATTTGCATTCAACTTAAGCTTGAAGACCCACTTGCATCCTATTACATTCCTTTGAGGTCTCTCAACAAGCAACCAAGTTTCATTCTCAATCAAGGCATCATACTCATCCAACATAGCTTTATACCACTCTTTGGAGTTCAATGCATCTTCAACATTAGACGGTTCTTCAAAACTAGATAAAGCATAAGAAGTGGGATGATATACCCTCAACTTGCTATCCTTTGCCTTGATATGGTGAGCCTTGATGGCTCCACTTTTGCCCTTGAAGATCTCCTTGGTGTGATAGGGTGGGTTTGGTGCTTGCTCCTCCATGAGCTCCCTCCTCAAAACCAAGATCTTGCTCCTCGGCCATCTTCTTCTTGATTGTTGGAGGCACTTGAGCCTTCTTCAAGCATATCATATGAGTTCATCAAAGATGACATCCCTTGAAACAACAAATTTGTTCAAGGATGGGAGATAGACTTTTGTAGCCCTTGCTTGAGCTTGCATATCCAAGCATGATCCCTCTTGTGGAAGATGGATCCCTCCTTGGTTCTTGTTTCCAATGGCACATGCACATAACATATACACCCAAAAACTTTCAAGTGATTAAGATTGGGTTTCTTTCCATACACATCTCATAAGGAGTTTTGCCTTCAATTGCTTTGCAAGACACCCTATTCATCAAGTAGTTTGCACATACAAGAGACTCACCCAAGCATCTAATCTTAAAGCCGTAGAACATTCACATAATGTTCTATTCCTTCTTTCAGCACTCCATTTTGTTGAGGAGTGTAAGGACAAGAAGTCTCTTTCTTGATCCCTTCCTCCTCACAAAAGGCCTTGAACTCATTGGAGATGAATTCTCCACCATTCACTTCTAAGAATCTTGATGCTATGATTATGATGCTTTTCCACAAACAACTTGGATCTTTACAAAAGTATCAAATACTTGAGACTTGAAGGAAACACCCAACAATATCTTGAGTAGTCATCAATGAAGGTTAAAAACATGGATGAACCTCCATTAGATTTGGTGCTAGCAATGTGCACATCCGAGTGTATGAGTTCAAGAGGATGAGATGACTTTGTGATGGAGTTAGGAAACACCTTCTTATGTGCCTTGGATAAGGCACAAGCTTCACAAACCTTGTCTTCCTTCCCAATAGACCTTGGTAGGCCTAAAGCATACTCCTCCTTGATCATAGCCTCCATGGAACCCGAGTTGACATGTCCAAGTCTTTTGTGCCATAAAGTAAAGGTAGATATCTTGCTCTTCTCGGCCAACATGACAACATTAGTATCCACAAATGCATCCAGCTTATAAAGTTTGCCAAGTCTAGTGCCCTTAGCCACTATCTTACCCTTCTTCTTGATGAAACATTCATTTGAAGCAAAGTCAACATTGAAACCATTGTCTACCATTTGGCCAACACTAAGTAGATTCTTTGTTATTGTAGGAATGTACAAAACACCTTCTATGTTGATCTTTTTGGAAGATCCTAAGCAAAGGGGAATGCTACCAACTCCTTCAATCTTACAAGCTTCATCATTTGCTGTATAGATAGACTTTATAGGTCCATCATAAGATAAGAGAGAAGAGAAAAACTCCCTTTTACTAGTCATGTGTGAACTAGCACCCGAGTCAATCCACCAAGGATCTTTTCCTTTGAAGCTTGTTGAAGAAAATATGGACATCATGAGAGAGTCCTCATGTGAACTCTCCTCCTCCTCCTCTTTGCTCATGTTGGCTTGGCTTTGATCTTGCTTCCTCTTGAAGCATTCCGAGGCATAATGCCCCATCTTGCTACAATAGTAGCACTTCACCTTTGATTTGTCCTTCTTGACTTTGGTGGTTGATGGAGATGCCTTTGGGGGTCCTTCTTGATCCTCAAGCTTTGTAGACTTCTTGAATGTTGATCCTTTGCCTTTGGACTTGCCTTTGTCTTTGGTGAAGAGAGCTTGGTCATCTCCACCTTGGATGGAAAGCCTATCCATCCTCTCTTGCATTTGGCTCCTTCTTGATTCCTCGGCCATGAGTGTGCCTTGGAGTTCTTCAAGTATGGGTAGCTTACCCATAATTGCATATCCCTGAACCAAATTGTCAAATTCAAAGCTTAGTCCATTCAATATGAGTTGAACAAGCTCTTCATCCTTGATAGGGTCACCTATAAAGGCTAGCTCTTTGTTCAGTTCCTTTACTCTTAGGACAAAAGTATGTGCACTCTCTCCTTTCTTTTGATAGCTTCTATAGATTTGATTCTTCAAAGCTAACATTCTAGTTTGGTTCTTGGATTCATAGACCTTTTGCAAAGTCTCCCAAGCATCTTGAGCTGAAGTGCAATCTCCTACCTCTCTTAAGAGTTCATTTGCAACATTCATTTTTATGCAATGTAGTGCAACATTGCACCTCTTGATGTATTTGGCTTTTTCTTGAGGATGAATAGGTTCACCCTCCTTACCATTTACAATTTCCATCAGATCTTGCATGATCATGATAGATTCCATTCTAACTTTCCATATGGAATAGTTAGTTTTGTTGAGCCTTTCATTAGTATCCAAAAGATATGCATTTATAGATGCCATCTAGTCTCCTAATCAAGGACTTGACACAAATGAAGGTTACTTCTATTGATTTGATTGAAGGTCTACCTTATCCCACTTCTTAGGGACCTAAAAAGATCAGTAATAGACTTCCTATAAAGATCTAAGAATGATCTATAACAAAATCAAATCATAGAATACTAGAAACAATGCACTTGCTTGATTGAAGTAGACAATACTAGTAGAATTGCCCCTCTTTCTATAAAGAACATTAAAGCTTCCAAATGATCTGATAAAGAGTGAATTTCAGCAACCTAATATACTTCCAAAATCACTTGTAAAAGATCTAAATGGAACTTAATGAGGATGCAACATAATCTACTATCCAATCACAAGCAAAAAATGATCAAAATTGATGAAAAATTGATCTAATTTGGTGCATAAGTCAAGCAATGGTTGGACTGAACCTAAATCACTTTAGGAGGTGCCTACTACACCTTAGAACAGCCTTGAAGAGTCCCCAAAACTCTGATCTTTCCTCTCCTTGAATGCTAGAAAGCCTTCTCTATGAAATCACCTCCAAAACTCGCTTAGAAATCAATGCTTGGAGCAAGCAAAACTTGCTATCTTGGTAATGTGAATTGAATTCAACTTTGCCTCTGGTTTTAGACACCTAAACACCTGCAAATGAAGTCACACAACACCAATCTCCAATGTATTTGACTCACTTTGAGTTCTAGAATCAATACTAGATGCTAAGATCCAATCTACACAAGATTTAGATCAAAAATTGTGATAAAATTGAATGCAAACCAAGGATTTAGCTCATTTCAGCCTTTAGGCTCTGATACCATGTAAAAATTACAGCAAATAAGGATCCTAAAACACTTGAAATGATGAGGGAAACAATAGATTATGATTTCATAAGATTAGCACAAGTTGAACCATCAAAATCCATCAAAAATCTATGCTTGAACCTCACTAAATGGCCCAAATCCTTGAAGAAGGCTTCACACGTGTGAAAGTACGGCCTCCCACAGTCTGAGTACTGTACACCAGACCTACATTCAATCCTATAATCATTAGTAATCACAAGTACTCAAACAATTATGAACATAGAGAGCAATTGCACCATTATGAGAGAAAAAACATGAAATTGCTTGATTGATTTTGGTGAGATATCATCACCTATATATACATGATCCATCACGGTTTTGGGCAGGTATGAGTAGCCCTAAACCTATCCCTAATGCTAATTTTGGTGGATCTTTCATCCCTACCAAGTTAGGGTTGGAATCTTGGAGATCCCTCAACAATGCAAAAATTACCAAAAATAGCTCCTATTTTTTCTCCCTTGTATCTAAGCATAATTTGGACTCATTCCAAAGGTTCTAACACTTAGGTCTACTTGAGAACATCCTTATGAATGGAATCCTATGCTATTTGGCACGTGTGACAAGCCACATCATGACCATCTAACTATTTACAAGTCATATGACCAAAACTAGTCAAGCTAGAATTGTGAATTTTTAACACTGAATCCATCCAGAAAACTATAAGCTTCCGCTCCAGCAAGGCGATCCAAAATGCTTTCAGTAAAAGGTAACGAAAAGTGATCCTTCCGCGTCACTTTGTTCAACGCCTTGAGATTCACACAGATTCTTAATTTCCCATTCTTCTTAGGAACAATGACAATCAGTGAGATCCATTCGGTATGTTCAATCTCATAAATGAAATCGGCGTCAAGCAATTTCTGAAGTTCTTTCTTTATCAGATTTGCAACATTAGGAATACAACGATAGAACTTTGTAACCTTTGGAACAGAATTAGGTACTAAATGTATGGTATGTTCAATAACTGATGTCGAAATACCTTTCAGATCTTGATAGTCCATGCAAAGCAATTTTCATACTTAATAAGTAACATGCGGAGTGCTTGATACTGTTCAGGATTATGTTGTGATCCAACTTGTACAATCTTATCCGGTTCTCCTGGTTCAGCAAGGTTCATTGGCTGTGTCTTAGCTGGGCCATCGTAAACATCTTTCGAGTCTGGCACGTGTTCTTCAGGTTCACGATGTGCTTTAGGTAACATAATAACCACATCATCCAATGTATAACAATTAAAATGCTCGGGCATATCATGCTGGACTACATCTGCTTGTTCTTTTTCGAAATCGATCGTGGAGGTGAATTCGGACTTGTAGAATCATCCGCAACTTTCCCTTTGTCTTTATCCAGTAAGGGTGGCACATTCCCTGAATCAGTCTTTTGAGGAGGATTTTCCCATTTCAGGATCATATTATAATGTTGCTTGGCTTGTTTCTTCGTCATTGACCCTGTGATCGTGTCTTCCTTCAATATAACTGCTTTGGGTGGCTTTATTGTTGGTTCATCAGAAACATTACGCACTCCAAATCTGGTCGGATCTATATGATTTAGAATCTGCTCATCCGTAAGTTCTGCATTGTCATCATAAGTCAAGGCATGACTCACAGTATGAGCTCATCTTCAATCGGATCTGGTATAGGTTCCATTGATATCCAAGCTACATTTAGCACATTCAATGGAAAAGTGATTGGTGTATCCAAAGTTCGATCTAATAATGAAATCTCGTTCAAATCTGACTGATTATCTTGTTGACACATATATCCTGCTGTACAATCAATCGTTGCAAGAGCTTCATTCCAGTATAGTATCCATTTGAGAATCATAATGAGCTCCCAAATTTTTCTTTGGTCGGTCACAAGTATGATCCATTGTTGATGAGTTATCATTCTCTTTTTGAACCACTGGTTTGATAGTCCAAGTTGTAGGGTCAACTTTGACTACACGTTTACGATTTTCAAAAATAATTTTTCCGGTACCCCAGTTATGAATTACTTGCGCAACTCGTAACCATGGACGTCCAAATAGGACTCGATAGACATTTGGTGCTTCTGGTAAGTCCATTACTATGAAAGTAATGACAAATTGTACTCCCGCAATTCTGACAGGTATATCTTTAACCATTCCTCACGGACGAACTGTCGTTTCATTAGCTAGCTTAATGGCAAAAGTCGCAGACTTGATCTTTGTAAGGTCCCATTTTGCACATAACTTTGTAGAGATCAGGTTAACTCCTGAACTACCATCTATCATAGCTGTTTCCTTAGAAAATTGTCTATGCTGTATCGGCAGAGTCAGATTTTTTTGTTCACTTTCCCAAGTGGCTCCGACATGGAGTACTTCATTAGATTCTTCAAATCTCGCACAAAAAAGTGGCTCTTGATGGACTTCTGGTTTAGCTTGAGCTAACTTTTGCGCTAAGACTTCTTTTGCTTTTGGCACCAACTTCAGGAACTCTCCCAATGAAATATTGATCTTGCTAGACAAAATATTCATGAGTAGTTTGCGGCGTTTCCGGTTCAGTCATCTTGAAGGGTTCTTCATGATGATGCAAACGATCATTCATACCTGTACTTGAATTTCTTGGTGGCTGCAATGGTGAAGAATGAACTTCGACTATTGCTTTAGCAACTTCAAGCTCATCTTCTTCTTGCAGATGTTTAATCCATTGCCTCATATCCTCGTTTTTCTGCATGAAGATTAGAATAGACTCCAGATGATATTGGTATATCAGTTAATGGTATAGAATCAGTAGGTACTAGATTCGCTACTGGTTCTTTCTGCTTCTGTGCTCTGGTGACCACCATCAAGGGTACACAATTCAATCAATCGACTTCTCAAAGAATGAAAAATGTCTCAGAATCCAAATCAGAATGCATCAGATTTGACCCAAATTTTGACAGAGACTTGATCTGGAAAATCAGAACCTAAAAATAGTACTGGCGAAGGTTCCCTAGGTGAAGATTGGCTCGGCGAAGGTTCAGCAGTGCTATTTTGAAAAAAAACTCTCTAATCAATTTTTCTGACAATTTCTAGGAAAATAACCTTCGCTGACCTCTTAGATGCAAGATCTGACACAGATAAAACTAGGGTAAACCCGACGAAGGTTTCTGACATAAAAAAACACAGTTTCTGTAGTTTGGCGAGAGTAAAAATCAAGATTTTCTACGATCCGGACAAGAAGAATCTTTGTCGAACTCAAAAATAGTATTTTACTATAAATAGAAAGTTCTGGAAATTTGACGAAGGTTTTGACGAAGGATCAAGAGTAATACTAGTATTTTTGCAAAAAAGTGACTTTTTTGACAAAAATATGGCAATATGACAAATGATCCTCTGAAAACCCTTCTATTTTTAGTATTATTGGCAGTAGATAGATCCGAATTACATCTATGCATAGTGAATCAAGCGAAGGTTCTTTTTCTGTATTTTTTTTTTTGATAATTTTTTGGTGTTTTTTGACAATTTTTCTGATGTTTCTGAAAATCTGCTGGGAATTAATCTTCGCCCTTCAGACTAAAGTATCTGTGATCAAAACCAAATGTGTCTGCAACTCGATGAAGGTTTTCTTAAAGAGGGCAAAAAGTTATTAGCTCTGATGACGATTTTTGTCTCTTTTTGACCAAAATCTGGCAGATTTGACCGATTTTTGTTCCAAATCCCTCTCACTCATTAACTAGAGTTAGGATTGCCTTGGGATCCGCAAACCCTCGAACATGTATATATAGTTGATGATCTCTCACCAAAGTCAATCAAGCAAATTCATGATTTTCTTCTCATATTGGTACATTTGCTCTCTATGTTCATAATTCTTTGTGTACTTGTGATTTCTAATCATTGTAGGATTGAATGTGGGTCGGGTGTATAGTGCTCAGACTATGGGAGTTCGTACATTCACACGTGTGAAGGCTTCTTCAAGGATTTGGGCCATTTAGTGAGGTCAAGCATAGATTTTTGATGGATTCTGATGGTGCAACTTGTGTTAACATAATGGAACCATAATCTATTGTTTTCCTCATCATTTCAAGTGTTTTAGGATCACTTTCTGCTGTAATTTTCACATTTATGAACATTGCAGAATTAAACCTTGAGTAGTCATCTATGAAGGTGATAAAGTAAAGGGAACCACCATGGGATGGTGCTTGCATAGGACCACATAAATCACTATGTATGAGCTCAAGAACATCTCTGGATCTAATACATTGACCTTTGGTGATTTTCTTCTAGAGTGCTTGGCTGAAATGCAAGATTCGCATACAAAAGGATTCAAAAGATGATGTGGGATAGACCAGCTGCGTTGATCATTAAATAATATAACACATATATCTTGAGACACTTATAATTTATAAATCTAGTTTTTTTAAAGTGAGCAAGAACATCACGATTTCGTGACCTCCTAAAAGCCTTTTTTGATATTGAATACCATTTTAATTTAGAGATGGGGCTTGGGTCCCGTATTAAATATTATTTAGTGTGAGGCCTAAAAGGCCATTTCAAAGCTTAGGACCCATTTAAAGGCTAGGCCTTCTATTAAGGGTATTACTTGAGAGGATGTCTATTGCGCCGTTTGGAACCCCTACCTCTTGGAGAGGCTATGCACACTCTCTCTCTCTCTCTCTCTCTCATGCGCGCACGCACGCGCGCGCGCGCGCGCACACACACACACACACACACACACTCCCACTGCATCTTTTTAATATCATCACTATCTATCTATGTGTGTACAATGGTTTATTTGGGGTGTGTGTGTGTGTGTGTGTGTGTGTGTGTTCTCTATTGAAGTCATTTGTTTTTGTAGATCTCATGGAGTTGACATCATTGTTTTTTTGCAGGTCTTGCAACTTCCATTCTAGTCAACATGGTTTTTTTATTTGCAAATTATGGACGGTTACTTTCTAGTGTTCGTTTTATTTGGTATGGTTGGTTTATGGAGAACTCTTGCAACTGGCATTCTTGTCATTACTTTAAAGACGATGATAAGGACTTCAAAGTTGTTGTAGCTTACATCTTTATTGCAGAAATCAATTTTGTTTTATGCATTCTCTCTCTCTCTCTCTCTCTCTCTCTCTCTCTCTCTCTCTCTCTCTCTCTCTCTCTCTCTCTCTCTGTGGCATACTATTTATCGTAGCAGGCCGTTCAGATTCTATCTTTTAAGTCAACAAAGTGTGAGTAACAAACAGGTAGCTATAGAATCACACAATTACTTTTTGGGGTCCTATATCGTGCAATATAATATAGACACCAAAAAGGAGCAAAAAATTTGGCCAATGACAATTAAGATTATTGCCTTTTGAGATACAAAATTCTTGAGCTCTATTGGATGAAAATGATTGAGATAGAAACTTTTGCAAGGGTAAACTTTTTGCATATTGGAAACCATGGCCAATGAATTTTGTTTTATTTCTTTGTATATTTTAAATATCCCTGGCAATATTTTAATAATGAAATGTCACTTCAACTGCTACAACACCATACAATCAAACTCACTTTCAAATGCCATAACACTATAAAAATTACCATGAAATAAATGATAAAAAACTTCCACAAAGAAAAGTGATAACAAGTGCCCTAAAATTACTTAGTAAGAGATAACCATTTTTTAAAAAATAAAAAGAAAAGAAAATAAGTCCTGTATAGCTTGGCCGCAAATACCCAGTGAATTATATAACGCCTTCATGCTTGGATTTTGTCTTGAATGTTCAGATCTTGACACGTTTTTATAATAAACCATTGAAAATAATCCAAGTGGTATGTATGCCACATGGCAAAAATCAAAGTGATTGGGTGAGCCGTTAAGCACCATGTGTCTAGAGGCTCTAATGTCTTCAAGCCAAATAAGTCTCTATATGTGGGTTTGCATGGAGCTAGTTATTCGGATCTGTGATCCCCTCTTGCTCTATGGAAAGTCTTGTATGTCAGTTTCGGCGACTTTTTTTTACTTCCCAACCTATAAACCAGTGTTGGGTGGGTATCAAAATATTTGATACCAGCCAAATCATGGTGTTGCGGTTTTTAAAAAAAGTTAATACCAGTTGGGTATCAATATAAGGAGGTATAGGAGTTGTAGACGGGTATAAATTGGACCGGTATCACAAGGGTGATACTAGCCGGTTATCAACCCGGTATAAACTTGTACGAATTGCTAAAAACATTCTTTTAAAAGAGTAATATCATAGTTTAAGATATAAAAAATTTCAAATATAAAAAAAATATTAAAAATAGTAATACTATTGATATCATGGCAAAAATTCACAAAATCACTCAAACTTGGGTATCAACATGAATGGTAAAATAATTAATACTCGGTGTCCAAAAATATACTAGTAAGGTAGGTTTTATAATACCATGTTGATACCCATTATTAATACCAGTTGCGACCCTATATACCCACCCAACAATGCTATAAGCCCTATTCTCATGAGTATCTAATCCTCTCTTTCCTCCTGTTTAGGGTTTTGATCTAAAACCTGCTCCGGAGTCTTTTAGGGCAGAAGCGCACAGTCTGTCGTACAGCGGTTTACCGGCACCTGCCGGTCATCCCAAGTTACTAAGTCTGCGAGGCTACCCTAAACGGCAACGTGGACTAATTGGCATATACGAATGCACTTTGTCAATCAGTTCCCACGTTCTCTCTCCCTCCCTTTTGTTAATGACACGCTATTGACTCCCGTAGGAGTTTGTGGCCAGCGTCCAGATACTGCCACGTTTCAAAATATCCCGTTGAAAAGATTCTATGGCAGGCGTGGCAAACATCCAACCGCCCGGGCGCACACTGTCTCGTGCCTTTAAGCCATATTTTGTCGCCCCCCCTTTTATCTGGACGACGCGATGACTTAAAGCCCGCCACTACGATTTAGTCATAAACTTTTAAGCCACATTTCTCTCTCCTCTTTTATCTGGACGACGAGATGACTTAAAGCCCACCGTTACGATTTGTCACAGACTTCCAGATACTGCCACGTATGTACCAATAAACCGTGGAAAAGGCGCCAGGTGGCAATGGAACGCCTGGCAAAAATCCAATCAGGCGTAAGATATTTCGTGCTCTCTCTCTCTCTCTCTCTTTTTCTCTCTGTCTCTCTCGCGTGTTCTTTGCAAGCCCGTATCTCAAAGAAACCCCCGCGCTTTCCTTACGATCAAGAACCGGTCGATCTGGTGGCGATGGCTTCCACAAGCATCTATCGACTGGATATTTGAGAATGAACGAGCCTGCGATAAGCGGATCTGAGATGGAAGATAAGAGCGCTGTCCAGGTCTTCGTCTTGCTGCAGATGTGGTGATCGCTCTTATCATCAGGCGAATCGAATTGCTGAATCAGGTGGGGGATTCGCAGTGTTTTATTGATAAAATTTCCTTTGTGGCAGGCATTGGTGAACACTTGAGCAAGACGTGGTGACTGTTGTTATTATCTGGCAAATGGATTGCTGAATTTTGTGCGGATTTGCAGCATCATTATGCTAATGTCCTTTGTGGCGAAGCAATTGGAAACGCTCGAGCAAGATTTGGTGACTATTCTTATTCCTAGGCGAATGAATTGCTGAATCAGGTGGCGGATTTGCAGAATCATTATGCTAATTTCCATCTTCGGCCACCATGTTTGAGGCTCATGTAAGCATCACTTTACTTAACACTAGCTGTTGTCAGATGTTCATATTCGATTTTCCTTGCCCTCACTTGCCACTGCATAAGCTGAAAACAATTTTGAGGCACATACATGTAAGCAGTATTCAAGCGTACTCTTTTATTTTAGATGTTCCGTCTTCAATGCTCCTTGCCCTTGTTTGCCACCTTGTATGCTTCGTTGTTTTTGAGTTACTTATTTTCTCGTCATTTTATTTGTTCTCTTGGGTAAATTTATGGTGACGGGAGGAGCCTTGTTGTTGGAACTGCTACGGAACTACGTGATTGAACGTAGACACCGTTTATAAGACCTTAAACTTGAATAGACACCTTGGGCGATGCATAATCTCCAATGGCCAATATTTGCCAGTGGACGAGATATCACTTTCTTTCACTTGCTCTATTTTATCTGTCTCGTGCTTATTTTCTGGTGGACAACCTACAGTTCGTAGCGGTATGCTGATTGATATTGCAGTTTTCATCATGTGAGGTTCCCCGTATAAATGCACATATGAATTTTACTCCAATATCTGTATGAGCTATACGTAGCAAAAGTCCTAGTTGAGTTGGAGTGTCGAGTTACAATCTACATCAGTGACATCTTTTGAGGTTTTGACTTGATGAGTAAAGCCACCAGTTTAGAACTATGGCAGAGCTTGAAGTGACCGAGAGACAAGTCTAACTAATTACGAGAAGCTAATCAACTTATAAATATATTGTGTCAAGTGATACTCCAAAACCCAACCTTAAAACTGAAATTAAAAACCCAAACTTTAAACCGAAATTTAAAACCCAAACTTTAAACTGAAACTCAAAACCTCACTATATTTTCAGCTGTTTTCATTTGGGCTGGATTTGTTGTAAATTTATGTTAAGAACATCATTGCATTGGAACTATGACACAAGCATGAAAAGGCAGCAAAAGCAATCTATGTTAAGAAATACTGAATAAATTTCATGAATTGCCAATAGCTTGGGTAGATCTCCCATAGAACTCCACAACTAAGAGCTCAAGTCTCCAAATCAATCAACTCCTAACGAATGTTTGAATCAACTCACTAATGAATGTGTCCATCATCTATGTGTGATCTACGAAAGTTGGGGCTATCAAACTTGGAGCAAGAGGGAATGCGAGTGCTCCTTCCCAGAATGGCTTAAGTGGATTATTTGCTTTATCTAAATTGCAATTTTCTTTCTTTTTAGATTACCTTTGATACAATGACTCACTTCATGGTAGATTTAAGTGTCTTTCTTGTAGGATTTATCTTTTATTAAGTAGGAAAATTAATGTCTTTTGTAGCTGATCAAAGGATTGTTGACAACAGGTTTTGTATCTGCTAAGGCAGTACTTAGGAGAATATGTGCGTGGGCTTTCTGCAGAAGCTTTGAAAATCAGTGTATGGAAAGGTGAGCTTTTAGTCCAATTTTTACCCTTGCTTGTCAAGCTTAGGACGAGCCTAGTTTTTTACCTTTTTCAAATGGATGTGATTAATCAGGAAAACTTAAGAATTGGTTCATGGTGCATGTTTGTGTTCAATATTGTATGTAGCAACCATGGAACATTTGGTCAGACTTGATTACACAACATGAGGGATAGCTACAAGTCAGTGTTGCAACGGCTGGCGATCCGCTGCAACCACGCTCCAGATCGCGCGATCCGGGGCGCTGGCGATCCGGGACCAGAAACGTAGTCCCGGATTGTCAAAAAAATTTCAATTTTTTTTCATAATTTCATTGTTTGCGTATCGTTTCACGGAATCTGAGGATGTTCCAAGGAATTCAAGGATTCTTCTGCATGTTGAACACCTTGAGGATCTACAACCTTTTTTGTTTCAGAAGTAGACAATACATTTGTCTCTTGAAGGGTCCTTGCAGGAATTTCAAGTGTTGTCTTGAGAAAAGTGCTTTCAATGCATGGGTTAATAGAAAAATCTGACATCATCAGTGTAGAGCTGTATGTCGTATGCTCTTCTGTCTATAATTTTGAGATTCTGACACTTATCAAGGTTTTCTGGATTGGTTTTGGGTTTTTCTGAGATGTGATATTCCTTTGGATCGAGTAGACAATCGTGCTTGTCTTCTGTTGTACTACAGTTAGCTATCTCCACACAACGGTAGTTATTCTGTCAAAATTTCAAAAAAAAAAAAAACAACGTTCCGGGAAACCCTAATGGAAAATCCCGGATCGTGTTCCAGAACGCGGCCTGCATCTCTGCTACAAGTTGCAAATAGCTTTGACATTTTCATGAAGGAAAGGCAGATGTCTTGGTCCCATGTCAGTATGGGACATGAAGCTCATTGTTTGGGCACACATGGGCGCTTTGTTTATTGTGACATCTCCTAGAGATACTCACTAGTGATATTTGGCGCAAGCCCTAACTGGAAGGTTTCATAGCCCCAATTTATTTCTCAAGCCCTAAAGCCTCATTATTGTGTAGGTGTTTGATTGGAAACTAGCGAGTATTTGTTAGATGCCATCTCACTCTGAGCTTTTGCTCTAGATTATTGACTAGTGGGTGTGTAGAATGATGCTTTTTTTATCCATGGGTTGTCCTAGTCCTTTTGAATCCTTTGCATGCCTTTCCAATCTTGGGTCACACAGTGCATCAGTGGTTGGCCAAGCCATTTAAGAATTACGTGCCTCGACTTGACTACAAGGTGTAGTGATTGTTGACCCCCACTCCCTAACGCATATCGAGTCTACTGGTCAATTGAATCGCATGGTAAGCTGGCAACTAGTCCGTATGGGGTCCATTATATTTTTCTACATTGTCTACTTAGCCAGATTGCATCTATTCCTCACAACAATTAGTAGAATGTCTTTACAACATTTATGCGGCCTTCCCACGAGACAAATGTCCTCTATTTTTACAAAGAGCTGATGTAGCATGTGATGGATGTATTGGTTGCTAACTATACTACAACAGTTGAAGGATTGATATTTTTCATTATAGCTTTGCTATTATGGCACCGCAATTGATTCGTGATTGGGCCATAACAACGATGTATTAGCTAAAGAGTTATTGGTTTTAGCTTTGATGTTTCATGGGCTGATTCATTTGATTCGAACACATTTGAATTGGTTTGTGCTTGTTTGAACCGTCGAATCATGTTAGGATTTTTTTTTCTAGGTTTTGTTGTTGGCCTTATTTTTTTTTTCTAGGTTTTGTTGTTGGCCTTTTGCTGTAGCAAAAATTAGGTGTTGATTTAGTGTAATTAAGCACTAGGGTGCGATTATAGCTCTATCGAGATTCTAAATTCTATTTGCATTTGCCATTTATGTTGACAATTGTCACTTGGAGCTGTATATGTAACTTGTAAGTATAGGCAATGGGACATACGGCAGTGGCCCTTGGGTACATTCAAAATCACTAGTAACTTTTCTAACACTGTTGATTCAAGACCTGTTGATTTAGAGTTTGCTATTGCACTTACTGCTTATCAGCGGAAGTGCTTAATTCAGACAGAGTTACAGTTATTCAGAGATAGCTCAGAGCACGCGGCTTTGATCCACAATTCCTTTGTGCTCATTTCCATTATGATTGGTTTCTTTTACTGAATCAATCCATGACGATGTTGCTGCAAGAAGATAATTGAAGACGTCAGGACACTTCATCTACTTCTTTATCTCATGCTCTATATGTCAACAAAGGCTCAAAACGACAGAAGCAGAAAGGCCCCAACCAGTCTGCATCAAATCAAAAGCCGACTCAAGGTCAAGGACAATCGTCAAATCCACTATCGAAAAAGAAGATATTTTGCAGGTATAGCAAGCGCAATAACCATGAGATCCAGGATTGCAGAGTTCTCAAAGCGAAGAACGCAGCCAAGCAACCTGATCAACAAATTGCAAATATAGTTACAGCATCTCCCGAAGTCGACATGGACGAAGGCGCATTTATGGTCAAAGACCAAAAGGCATTTTTGGATGATTCTTGGTTTTTGGATTTTGGAGCTACCCAACATATGACCAATCATCGTGAGATCTTTCACTCCTATACGCCTTACAACACAAAGAAGTATGTTCATCTTGGTGACGATAGCACTCACACTATCAAAGGTGAAGGTACTGTAAGATTAAAGTTCCGGCATGATCAATTCAAACTACTGTAAAAAGTCTTGTATGTTCCTAAACTCTCTACGAATCTGTTATTAGTAAGTAGAATTATAGATTTAGGTCATAAGGTGGAGTTTGAGTATGATCATTGTAGAATTATCGATAGGAGCAATAAGATCCTTGCACTCGGCAAGAGGCAGGGATACTTATATAGATTGGCACATTGTTATTCTGATACTAGTCAAGCCTTGAAAACCTCTGTTCTTGTCAATAAAGCATTACTATGGCATCATCGCTTAGAACACTTGAATTATGCATCTGTATTGAACATGTCCAGACAATCCCTAGCACTTGATCTCGACTATCCAATCGACAAAGTCGATCTCCCTGTCTGTCATAGCTGCATCCTTTATCGAACTTACGAGTTTTTGGATGTACAACTCATGCGCAGATTCCTCATGATCTCAGGAAGAAGCTCGACTTCCAAAGTATCAAATGTATTTTCATCAGCTACACTATTTCGGACCAAGCTTACAAGTTGTTCGATCCTATCGAGTCGAAGATATTCACTAGCCAGGATGTCATCTTCATCGAAGATCAGTTTATTGACCTCAAGGGAAAAGGCAAAGCCCATGTAGCCGACTTGTCCGACATATTGAACTTCGAAGTTCCTCGGACGACTATTCCTGTTGAAAGTCCAAGTTCGTCTACTCTCGACGAACAACATATCAACGACGAATCCGAAGATGATAATGTTGCAGTTCAACAACTACAACATGATGGAAATGATCAACTTCCTTTATCACCCAGAAGATTGACAAGAGTTAGCAGACCACCTATCAGGTATATCGACGAGTCTGCAGCCTACCTTGTTCAGGTGCTGACGACTGTCGAAGAGGCACTCAGTCAGCTCAATTTCGAACTCTGGAAAGAAGGTTTCGACTTGGCGAAGAGGCTACTCCGGAAATTGAGTATCCGGCTCCTCCTACTGTATTTGGCCGCGTCATAGGGACGTGAAGACTAAACAAGGTCCAGTCGTATGTGGCAGACTCTTTCTATGTAATTTTCGGCAGTAAATGAGGTGGCATATAGTTAGACAGTAGTTTACAAACAGACCCAGCCGTATGTGGCGGGATGCGTAATGTTTTTTTGAAACATCTCTTAAATTAATGTACAACATGTTTTTTTGCGCAACATGCGCCTGGTTTTGTGAAACGCGATCTTTGTACTCTTAACATTATGTGTATGTGTTTAACATATGTAATATCAGTAATGAGCTGAAAATGAGAGAGAGAGAGAGAGAGAGAGAGAGAGAGAGAGAGAGAGAGAGAGAGAGAGAGAGAGAGAGAGAGAGAGAGAGAGAGAATAGAATAGAATATATTAATGTCTTTCGGGTGCCCTTGGGCACATAAGACAAAGAAAAAGTACATTTGAAAGGAGCGTTGTCCATGTTGGCATAGCGAAGAAAGGCCGAAGGCAGGACACTTGAAGATGTTGCTTCATCTCGTAATTCTACTTGTTTTTTTGTTTTGCTGTCCTCCAAATAGCCATTGCTGGAGGAGGGACGACTTCATAATGAAAAAAAAAAACTCGAGTTCCGTGAGGGCATGGGCAGTGGTCAGGTTTGTTGCAAATTTTTTTAGGTACCTTTTTTTTTTTTTTTTAACAGGAGGGGACAAGTATGTGCCAGACACTCTGATAATTTATTTCGGGGGGGGGGGGGGGGGGGTAGGGGGTGGAAAATTGTTTTTATTTCATTTTGGGGATGTGGGACTGTGAGGGGAGGGGCATGTATTTTTGTTTTTTGAAAAAAAAAAAATTTGAAAAAAGCCGGACGCGTTCGGACCTGGACGCACCCCTGAGGCCTCCGCGTCCGGATGCGGACGCAGACGTCCAGACGCGCGTTCCCCGCTTCCTTAGGTATAAATAGTTGCTCATATTTCTACGTTATCATCTTAGATCGTTTTTGAATGATCAAGTATTGAAGCATAGTTAGCATCTCTCTCAAGCTTTCAAGCTTGAACACTCTTGAGCATTCTAGCTCAGTTCTTTAGAGTTGATTTAGAGTTTGCTATTGCGCTTACTGCTTATCAGCGAAAGTGCTTAATTTAGGCAGAGTTACAGTTACTCAGAGATAGCTCAGAGCACGTGGCTTTGATCCGCAATTCCTTTGTGCTCATTTCCATTCTGATTTGTTTTTTACTGAATCAATCCATCTTCTTATTGCGTTCAGTATCATGTCAGTTTGAATGCTTCTCTGTAATTTTTTTGTAATTGATAATCTCTTATTATTTGTCTGATAATTCAATGCTTTATGTTTGGTTACGCAATCACCTAGTTGCCAGTGATTCGAAAGTTAGTTGCTAAAGATTAACATGATTTCTCACTACTTTTTGTTCAATATTGATAGGCGTAGTCATGCATAGGAAAGAAGGTTTCTTCTGCCACGCTAGATGAAGTCGTTTACCTACTTCGACTTTGTCGAATTATTTTCTTTCATCTCATCACCTCTTTCCAACAGAAGCTAGAACTTGGAGTGCGCTAAGTTTTAAATTCCCCTAGAACTTACGACTTACTACTTAGCACAATGCACATACTTGATACCGCACGTGACACCATGATCCATAATCCATATTCCATCAGTCAAATTTCAGATTACAAAATCCAGATTGCAGCCTGCAGATTCTGGATTTCATATTACATATTGTACATTCTACACACTACTTTGTAAACTTAGAACTATATAATCGTCAATGCCAAAACTGAAAATTGAAAATTCAAATTCCAATTTCAAACATTAGTAGCTAGCTTCGAAGTTGGAACTCCGACTTCCATCAATGATAAAGAAATAAGTTATACCTTGAACTCAAATGTGATAAAGGATAACAAAAATATAATAATGTATTATGTCAAGCTGTCACTGTGCCTCTAGGAGGGCTACATAAATGTAAGGACTTGGAAATCATGACTTAGATGCTAGAATTTTGGAATCATTCTAGTGAGAAATGAAATACTACTTTCTAGAATCTAGATTCTAGTTCTACATCTATCATCCGACATCCATCCTCCTACGATATCCTCTTAGCCCCCCTAAGAAGCTCCTGTGCAAAGGTTACAGCCATAGGATCCCCCTCATTGTCATTATTGCAGTCATTGGAGCAATCCTCGTTATCAAGTAAATCCTTTTCTTCGGTTATGTACTTTTCCTCGGAGGTCTTTGAATATAAGGATTCAATAAGCTCCTTGTCCTTGAGCGCATGAGAGCTAGTGGCCTCTCCCCGCATCCTCTGGTGTGATGTATGCCAGTCGTTGATGTTTTTGCCTCGGATACTTCTTAGAAGCATTGTGCCCAAGTAGGAAAACACCAGTATGTTCAAAATGTGGTACTTCCTTGCATCTCTTCAGCCATTTGATATGATGCTACACAAAAACGTAGTTTTATAATCCATTGCCCAAAACTGAGTCATAAGTCATAAGTTGCAACAAAATGTAATGCTAAAAGAGCATACTCAGTCCATGAATCCTTGATGGGTAGCTTGTCATTGATGGAGGCCCACTAGGCAACGAGCTCTCTTGTCCTAAGCTTGCTCCATGCTGGGCCCCTTCCACTCACAACTTATCTTCGAAACGACTGTTGTTATGAACTATGGCACATTAGAAGGGCAACTATCAATTGTTCTCCCAGCCACATCCTCTCTCTACTTATTAGGAGGACCCCTATGAACCCAGTGTAGGCTAATGGCCTGCAAATGTGCCGTGTGTCACCTCGCTCTACTAAATCTGGCATACATGCATATGCTTAATGCATGTACCCACTCAACATGCATATTCCCAAGTTGAACTTGGGGATAATTTTTATTATTTATAACTCACTTGGGGATTCTATTCCAATCTTGGGTCTATATACATATTGATGCCATTAAAATTGCCTTGCCCTCTAACTTTCCCTAACTATTACACCCTAGGGTTCGGCACTGATTACAGGCTCGTAAGATTCCCTCATCTTTTAGAGGTGTCTTGGTCTTGTAAGACAAAGATATGAAACAACATACAAAGGCTACTTGCTTTTTCCCAAGTTGCACTATCAACCGGACAGTCCTTCCAGTTGACCAGATATTCTTGATACAAAGCATGATGGGTTTCTGTCTCTCTTTGATCAAGTATTGCTTCTGGCTCATGAGGAAGAGTCTATATGTCTATGGGCTTTCCTAGAATGGCTTCTCCCACTAGATTGTTTGATTTGCTCAAAGCTTTATGTAATTGACTTACGTGAAATATTGGAAAAGCTTTGTACCTTGTGGTAGGTCTATTTTATGTAACCTCTCCTAATCTCTTGATTATGGTGAATGGATCACAACACCTAACTTGGCGCTTATACTTGTTTTTAGGGTTTTAGAGTCTTTTGGAACTCTTAAGAAAGCCTTTTCACTAGCTTCGAACTGTACTAATTGCTTACACAGATCAGTGTACCTCTTTGCTTGATCATGAGATTCTATGATACTCCTTCGAGCAAGTTTGATCATATGGTTCAAGTCTTCTAAGGAACTTTTGGCAGCTTCAACTCTCCTTTTTTAACCCCAAAGCTGTTGGTGGTCGTTGAAATCAGCATAAATAGGCTGAATCCCGTAGCTGAATGTTTGGTACGATTATAAGCAAACTCTAGAATTGGAGGGTACTCTTCCCAATCAATCTGCTTTTGGTTGACATATGCTCTCAACATATCTATTATCTTCCAGCACTTGCCTAACCCTTTCGGTTTGTCCACTCATCTGCGGATGATCTGATGTGCTCATGTTTAACTTAGTATGTATTTGACTTTTGGTGAAAGACGACTCTCCAAATCCACCAGTAAACTTACTACCCTGGTCCCTTACAATACCGGCTGGCAACCCATACAACCTGAAAAGTCCACATTAACTTTATCGATGAGTTGATTAACCATATTGACTTTCTTTCATGAGGTTATATGAAAATTTTGACCTTCACTGCAACTTTTAGAAGCATCTATATGCTAGTAAAAATCTCGTAGCAACTTAAAACACACTAAATATCACTTTCTTTTGTGCGGTCAAAAGCAACAAAAGAAAGAGCAAGTCTTCTCTTTAACTGAATAGGTGACATCTTTGCTAGGAGAAAAATATAGGTCCTGGTTTAGCAACATCCTTTTGCTTTTAAAATCTGATATTACATCAAATATCATTTTCTTGTGGTTTAGTCAAGAGGATTGGAAGAAAGAACATGTTACTTCTTTAACTGAACACTGCTCTAGATGATGTCTTTGCTAGGAGGGAAATGATAGTCCTGTTTTAACAAGCTATCAATTTTGTTTTGTCTGCATGAAGCTGTTTTTTTGTTGCTTCAAAATCCAATGTGAGAGCTGAAGTGCATATTGTTAAAAAAAGCTTACAGAAACATCAACTGTGAAAAATTTAGATAATGTTCTTTTTTTATTTAGGGAACTGCATAAGTGCTTAGTGCTCTAATACTCTTCCCTGATATACTCTTCTTGCAATTGACTTATCATAGTTTGTGGGCCATGCACCTCTGCCAATCCAGGATCTTGTGGCAAATCCAAGGATTAGCGACATGGATTTGTTTGTTGCAATAATTCTCATTCTGTGACTTCTTTCTAATAGCATTTTGTATTCTACTATTTGTATTTTGGCTTGATGTGATATTGATAATCAATTGATTGTTTTTCCTTTAGATTGTTAGCAAGTGTCATCTGATGAACTAATCTTTATCGAATTATTGTTTTTAAAATTTTCATTTTTACGACTCCTGGTAGTAATATTCTCAAGGTGTTAATTTGGAACAGGTGATGTAATCTTAAAAGATTTGCAGTTAAAAGCTGAAGCATTAAATGCCTTGAGACTTCCAATAACCGTAAGGGCAGGCTTTCTTGGGTCGGTCACATTAAAGGTATGAAATCTTAATACCTGCCATGAGTTAGTATGGGGATCTGTTCTAATATTTGAGAATCTCCGGCTTTAAGTGGATATTTTTTCTTTATGTTTTGGTCTTTTTTGAGGACGTATTGCGTTATGCAAGATGCTTGTATACAATTCAGATGGACGTTACTGAGCATTTGACCCATGGGGTTACAAATGCAATGGAACTGTAACTCAGGAGTGTTTGAAATAAACCTCTACTAGTTATTCAACTTGTAGGGCTGAACAGCATGGAATTTTGGAGCTTCAAATTTAGATACAGATAACCAAGGAAAAATTCAGATCAACACCACTGAAATGCAGTGATTTCTTGATTTTGATTTTGTAAGGCTCAAAGCTAAATTAGATTCTGAGAGCTTATGCTACCTGAACTTTAGCATTATGTCTTTGGCTCGTTAGCATAGTTCCTAGGAACAGTTCCATACCGTTGCAAGAACAATAGTGGATAGCAAGAAAATCAGTGGCTATGGAGCCATTCGAGGCATGTTGATGCAAACCACCTAGTTTGACACTTTTCTGAGTAAATTTTTTTTTACAAAGAAGAACCTTTCTCTTTCTAGGAAGCATCCCAAAGATTGACTGAGGAATGTTTTATGTTTTTGAACAGAGGAAATTTTATTTTTTTGGCACCATTTAAAGTTTGAAGTTGTATAGCTCAATTCCCAACAATGCTTCTTAGTTTCCAAGGGGAGGCTCGAACTTGGGACCAAAGAAACTTTGGATGCCAAGGTAACAAACTGAGCCAACGCCATTGGGTCAATTCCGTGAGTTTAGACTTGTTGGACTAATTTGCCAAGGAAGATTTGCTTTTCTGCTATCGCAAGTTCATTTTTAGAATTGCCCACCAGAACCAAGAGGTTTTGTTACTTTTATGCTTTGAGTTACTACAGTTCTCTCATCAGACTTTGAATGGTTTGAATGAAAAAAAGCACAAATTTTGTAAGCAGTTAAGTTTATGGTAACATACTGACATTACTTGATAATATTGTCATATAAACATTATGAACGAACTGTTGCATCCCATTATTGTAATTATTCTTTACAAGGTTTAGAATTTCAATTATAAGAACTTTCTGGCATCTTCAGATGGACTGGGTAACCTTTAACGTAAAAAAATACCTTATGGTGAGTCATTACTAACATTGTGCCTTATGCAATTTCGAACTATCTATGTTTAGGTCATTTATTCTGCTGTTCCTTGAATGCCAGAGTTGTCTTGATTATACGTTGTTAACTCATATGTGAGGGACAGTTTCTTTTAGTGAGCCACTAACTATGACCAAGGAGATTATAAATGTGATTTTATCAGGATAGCTTCTCTGTTATTATTTTATCGTAAAGGGAGTCAGGACCTGTGGAATTGGTCTACAGGGAAATCTCTCTGACAGAACGGCTTCATTTAGCATCCATGACTAAGAAGTGGTTTGTTGAGGGTTCCGTTGCTTGAAATCAAAAGGCAGTGTCACTACAATTTTCTTGCCTCCACCTAATAAAAAAAATGACTGACTGATGGGTGTTCTATTGTTTGTGTTGGGATGAAAATTATCAAACTGCTCAGTGAAGTGCCGTTGAGCCTTTGGGATTTGTTTGAGAAAGACTCTTATAACATTTGTCTTATTTGTATATGCAGGTTCCGTGGAATCGGCTAGGGAAAGATCCTGTTATTGTACTTTTGGATAGGATATTCATACTTGCTGAGCCTTTGCAAGATGATCTCCTATTTTCAGTAAGGCTGTTTCTTTTTATATGAAATCAAGGAGTTCGTTTAAGACGTGTCCATGTTCATTGTCATATATTACTGCTGAATTGCCTTTCTCGTTCCAAAACTCTTTGAGTTATTTTATGTTAGGGATTTGGTGCTTAATGCTAAATGCTACTAGTTTCCTTATATTGTGGCCATAATCCCCACTATCATCACAAGTCTCTTGTAAATTTCCTTCTTTTCGGTTTTTCCTTACATGAAGGGGACAACAATTTATTTGGAATAACTTTTTTGTGTCCTTATCTTGTATTTTTTGTTGCAGGAGGACAAGAAAACTTGGCTTGATGCGAAAAGGCGTCAAATTGAGGTGCAATAGATGATTGTCCATATGAGCCATGAATAGCAATTCACTTTGTAGTTACTAGTCTAATGGTGTATGTTTGTAGTTTTATGCGACCAATCCACTTTAACGACATACCTGTTTTTGAATCCATAGTAAACATGGTTCAATACTCAAATTAAACGAGAGAATTTTTTGCATATGGTAAATGTGTCATTATATTCTTCTCAAGAACACATTTGGAGCTTCTATTAAATTGTTAAATATCAAATACATCCTTACATTTAGTTAGCATATTCTTCTGATCCTTTCTTTTGACATTACAATTTCTGAACATTTCTTGTTGTGGTGGGTTAATTTGTTTTTAACTCTTCTATACTTTTTTCGCACAGTCACAATAATTATATTCATCTGTTTGATTTTTTTTTTCCAGGAAGCAGAGCTGGCGATGCTTGAGGCGAAGGATAAAAGGAGCTCTTTGAAAGAGACTGTATGCATCTCCGACTTCCCAATTCCTGCTAAAGCTAGTCTTGGTTTTCAGTTTTGATTAGAGCTTGCACTGATGAAGTATTGATTTTGCAAATAAAGCCAATGGGCCAATAATCTTTACTGTCTTATTTATTTTTCCACAATATCTTCGGTCCGAAGAGGTTGAACTTCTTCATCTTTAGGATTGTTGATTTTGTTGCTTTCAATGTATTGGATCATTAGTTCACTATCCACAGATCATAGATACAGCGAATCGCGATTCGCTGGTTTTGCGATTCGCGAATCGCTGCAAAGAATCGTTTTCGAAAATCGTTGGAAAAAAAATAATATCTGTGCATTTCGGGCCTGGGAGGGAGAGGGAGAATCAGAGAGCCTGAGAGTTAATACACCTAAACTGGACCATCCTGCACCCAAAACAGTTGGCAAACTACACAGTCATAATGCTCTCAATCAGAGCTTTCATCTGATACCCATATTGCCTAAAAAAATTTCAAAAAAAAAAATTGATTCTGCACGATTCTCTGAAAAGCCCGAAACGCGATTCTGATCGCGATTCTGAATCGCGGTGCATCTATGCCACAGATAAAGGATGCCGTTTTTGACACAACTTTCTCTTCTTGATCCATGATAACACTTAACAAAAACAACACAACTAATAAATTTTTAATATTGGAAGAAAAAGTCAAGGTGATTGCAAGCCTAGGCTTTATTACCTGGATTACAAAAAGACCCTAGATATACTCATCACAGAAAGAAAAATAAATAACAAAAAAACTATAAAGCTTCTCGTTTACCACCCAACTGGTAATGCATGTATGATTTCTAGTATGCTAGAAATCACTAACAAATACAAGCATACTAGGTTATGCAGATACATAGTCATGCATACACATGATTCATCCTCTGAGCTACATTATGTAGAAATCAAGGTGAGGACACCAATATGCAATTCTAATTAAGCTATCAGAAGAGTCAGATGTAGTTTCACCATCCATGCAATCATTCCCATTATAGGAATCCAATCATTGCCGAACATAATACTCACTCCCTGTCACAATACATATGTGAACTAGGAAGAATATTGTCATTAGTGAATAAGAATCTTCTCTACAAGAGTCATGAGTTCATTTTGAAAGCTGAGGATTTGATGTCATATACCTCAACTTGCGTTCAACAAAATTGCATGTGCAGTGTGCACCCTTATGGAATCTAACATCAATAAGCACTATGACTACATTACAAGATCGACACGTACTGCAAACATAAGTAAAGTGTAGAGAGAAGCATAAAGCAAGAGACCACAATTTCTCAATACATTTGGCAACCTAAAAAAAGTATCCATTATATCCTCACCTTCCTTCATCTGGTGCATCTGCGTGCTGGACTGTGCAACTAGGAGAGGAAGAATATTTTCTTGCCATAGTTCTTGCAGCTTGCAATCCTGCAACATATGCAACATGTAACCAACAACTGGAGCTCTAAAGAACACAAGGAAAGACAAAAGAGAAAAGATTCTACCACTTGCTTCCTCTTTCCCTGGGACATTTCACAATACTTATCTATCAATGAACATGACCATTGATCCCTTCATCACACACACTTTGAATACTCGTATCACTTTGTTGCAAGCATGTATTCATCCAGGACATAGATCATAACTCATGGTCAATAGTTAAAGCTTATTCTTTTTTAATACTTGTTGTTACTTAGTTTCATAGATAGCTAGTATAAGTTTTTAGGTGTTGAGATGAACCATGCTCCCATTGGACCATCGCACTTAAATAGAGACACTCTTTTCATTTTAAGTACCAAGTCTGGTAAGAAACTCCCGCGCGCCCCCCCCCCCCCCCCCCAAACCCCGTCTTTTTTTCTCTTTCTTTTCTGTCTCATGCACCACACATGAGGGCTGATTACATGGATAAGTGAGAAGGTATTCTCGCTCTAAATGTTTGCTTGTCTGCTGACAGTCACCAGAAACAAGCTCATGGCTAGGGTCTTTAATTGCTACTATTGTGGGAAATTTGAAGATTTCTGTGACTAATCTTCATATTCGATACGAGGATACAGTCAGGTACTTGTTCTATTACTTACATTTAACATCGTACTTCCCTATCTCAAGTTTTCCCTTTATTGACTTCCTTTCAATCATATTGTTGCTTTCTACTAGCTGAATTGTATTTCCTTGGTGGAAAATTTTTAATCAACATCCACTATAATCTTCAAAGGTAGAGGCTTTTGTAGCTGCCATGTCGTTGTAGTTGCAGAATGCCATAGGGTGGTTTGTATTTGTTTCTTGCCCAGACAGATATTTCATAAGAGGATAAGTTTCAGATGTTGGCATTGGTTTTTTGGGTGCAGCAATCCAAATCATCCATTCTGCTCAGGAATTACTCTTGGTAAACTGGCAGCAGTCACAATCGATGAGAAAGGCATGGAAACCTTTGTTACCAGTGGGGCTCTGGATAGACTAAGAAAGGTGGTTCTCTGAAATGTTTATGCTTTAAAATTTTGATTGTTGGTATATTCTGAAAGTTTCAGACAAAGAACTTTTGATGAGCATATGTTTCTGGTTGATCTGCTTGCAGTCTTTGCAATTGCAGCACTTTGCTGTGTATCATGATTCGGACACTCATCCTTGGATGCTGAAGAAAAGTTGGGGAGAAATGACACCAGAAGAATGGAGTGAGGTGTGTTGAGAGGCATCCTAGTAACGGGTTTCTGTAGATAACTTGATTATTAAGCATACCTCTAAGTGTTGGCAATAAGCATATCTGCAATGCTCAGTTTTGGTAAGTTGTCAGGTAGACTGACCATCTGCTGCTTTTACTATGATGATGCCATAACTTTGCTATTTCTGTAAGAATTGTAATGCTGGCATGTTTATAGTGTCAAAATCTGGTCTGCATAATTCTCTGTTTCTTGTAACACTTTTTGGCTACTTTGAATTTGTGCAGATTTTTGAATCTGGAGTACATTCAGCTGCAGATGAAGTTTCATTAGACGGTGCTGATAAGCATCAATACTTGCTGCAGCCTGTGGGGGGAACCATGAAGTATCACCGCTGCGGCAAACATGAGAAACGAGATCCAGAACATCCTTTTCAAAAAGCTTCCCTTGTTCTTGATCAAGTTTCTTTGACTATCTCTGAGGTACATGGTGCCAAAGGACATTCAAGTGCATCTTTACAAAAGTAACATTTTGAGTTGAAGGAGAGCTATAACTAGAATGTTCTTAACAGCATGCAGTATTCTAGGCCCCTTCTTTGACTCCTTATCTTTCAGGCACAATATCGCGATGGGTTGAAGCTACTTGAAGGGGTGTCCAGTTACAGGACTCGCATTGAATTTTCCAGGTTGCGACCCCAAGTATCAGTTGCAAATGGTCCTCAATTATGGTGGCTTTATGCCTGTCAAGCAGTTCTTCAGCAACAGAGTCGAATGTGGTTAGTTGGCATAGTCCTTCCTTTTTTTGGCTGATGATAATTATATTTGCTGCACACTTTTGGAATTAGAGAACAAATGTTCTCTGAGGTAAAAAAAACTCTCATATATAAATTTGAAGGGTTTTGAGATGGTTCTCTGTTTCCTTTGAGTGGTGAATTTCACCATCATGCTTGGGAAAGATTCTAATTATCTATTTCAGATATGAAGAAAATGACACACCAAGAATCACATTTTAACAAAATCGACAATAGGCTGATGGTTGCATGGCAATCTCCAACTAAGGACACTGTAAAATCAACAATGTATTGAGGTGGGCCCCTCCTATACAGTAACTTTGGCAGAGCATCTCTTGCGAGACACCCGGAGGAGTTTCCTACAAAGAACTCTTAAGAACCAGGTTTATCAATTGTAGAATGACTAGTAGAGATTCTACTTATGTTATTCTGAAGGCCTTAAAGAGAACCATCATGGAATCTACTAGATACGGACATACATAAGCATGGGCTCCGAGAGGGTCCAGCACCCTGCCAGTAGGGGCTCACTACTACTTAGTTGTACCAAAATGAACTATAATGATTTGTATGATAGTGACTTGAAATTCTTAGTATACAAGCCCCCAGTCACATGACTCTGACCTCTGTTCCTTCACTCTTTCCTACTGACATTACTTAATGTTGACTTCTGTAGATGAGAGCTTTCTGCTGAAATATCAAAAAAGAAATGAATATAAATGCTGCAAAATGTAATGTCAAATAGAAGACTGCACAGGGAATTTATAGAAGATGCTGCAGGAGAAATGTTGACATTGAACAAATGTGCACAAAATTGCATTGAAGGAGAACAGGCAAATAGAGATTTCGGAAATCAATAATGCCACTCCTGTATCTATGGAGCGTAGAAGAAAGATGCCAACAACACGACTCTGTCACATACATGGCAAGCCAACATGATAGACCAAGAGTGCAAGATGTATTTGAAAATATCAGTAGTTAAACTCTAGATAAGAATGCATCCTAGCCTAGTCAATGGTCATATTGACTAGTAACGGCATACAGCTGTATCAAGTCTGGAATTGAACAAAGATTTCAAGCTATTTGAAGGAACAAGCAACATTAGCAGGAACTAGCTCCACAAATGTGTAACATATAATGATACGAAAAGTTCACTCATAGAATAAGGTGTCGTAGAAGTAACCCTTCTCAAGAGAACCGCATAAAGAGCTCTAATACATGAGGTCATATGTAACAAGACTGTTTTACTGAAAGTGTTGCATCGAGTGAGGAGCTGTTTCAATAGTGCTGGGATATTGTCATGTATTAGAACCAATAGAGGTGCAAGTACCTTGATTTGAGCTATGTGAATCAAAACAGAATCTGAATGAACTTTTGGCTTGACTTCAACTAGACATGTGTGCCACATGAGTCAGAAGACTGATCTTGAGTTTGTGCCTCCTGCACAAGCTGTGATTTGCTTCAAATATACATATACCTCGTGACAGTGATACCGTGGACTACCTATACCATCCGGAATAGTAACAAGACCAGGGACAAGAACCTAAAGATGTTGATAACGGCCCAAGAGAAACTTTTCTGGTTTTTGATACTGTTTTGAAATCACTTGCCATCTCCTGAAGAAAGCTGTACCTTTGTTGATAAATGCCAAACAGTCATATTGTTTTAATGGCAGAATATCTGGTCGCAGGTATCGACTTTCTTGGGAAAAAGTTTCCCGATACTGTCATCTTCGTCGGAGATATGTACAGCTCTATGCAAGCAGTTTACAGCAAGGTTCTAAGATCGATAATCCTGAAATTCAAGATATTGATGAAGAGCTTAGCCTGGAGGTCATTTTACTTTGGAGGTCGAACTTTTTTTGACAAGTTTTACCTAGTTTTCTTCTTGATTCTCATTTAACTCAGTTGAAGATGACCTGTTTAGAAATTATGAGGGATTGCTGCCAACTATTATACAATTGTTTGTCTAAAATTTTGAAATCTGTAAGCTGTATGAAATTGTATGATTCTTTTGTTGCTGACAGGTTACTGGCACATGCAAAAGTTGAGAGTTCTAAAGTGAAGGAAGCAGCTCTTGCACGGGAGGTTGCTAGAAAGAGTTCCTGGTGGTCATTTGGACGGTCTGCAGAACGAACCTTCAATTTATACCTGTTTTTCAATAAACACACTCAAGAGATAATAATCTGGACTCTTTGAAATTGAGTTTAGTAGCGAATAGGTATCGCTGAAGCTGCTTCTTTTCATTATTGTGACATAAATGGGTGGGTTGGTGTGTTGACAGTGGCCCTGTGGGGACAGGTGTATCAAGCGATAATTCTTCATTGAAAGAAGTCACAGGACAGCCTGCTTCTGGGCACTTTACTAAAGAAGAATGGAGCAAGCTTAATGAATTGTTGAGCTATCAACCAGGGCAAGAATCCCCTTTGTCCTCTGGTCAGGAGGCACCAAACATGCTACAAACTGCTTTGGATGTGACCATTCAACACAGTGCAGCAAGTATAATTAATAGCAAGGGGTTAGAAGTACTATGTGGAAGTTTTGAAAATCTGCAAATTGCATTGGATGTCTATCCTAAAAGCTTGATATGTAACGTGAAGCTACAATTTTATGGTCTCTCGGCACCTGAAGGCTCTTTGATTGAGGTAGACTTGGAAGTTTTGTGCTAATCATGTCATTGATTTGGATTTTTTTGAAGGCTTGTTCATTTTGCTTGATTTTTGAGCCAGTCATGAAGTGACAAGCAATCAAAACGAATGCCTTTTCTCATGTCTCTTCTGATTAGTATGGGAATCACATAGCTTAGCACTTTGATTGTGGGATCACAATCAAGTATCTCTACAAACTGAAATAGTTTTCCTGATTTGGTGGACTATCTCAAATTTTACTTAGGTCAGAGAGCTGTCGCATCAGTAGCTTTAGGATTTTGAGCACGGTTTTCTTTTCAGATACATACATGTACGTCAAAATTATTATCTTCTCAGGAGAATCACATTATTTGAGCTTCTATTGATAAGTTCTTCTCTGTTTGCAGAGTGTTAGCCGGGAAGGCAGGGAGGATGCTTTGTTGACCACCTTCTTTCACAATCCTTTAGAAGAAAACTTGGATTGGAAACTGTCTCTTACAATGTCTGCATGCCATGTGACGGTAGAGTCATCGTACCTTGTAAAATTGGCTTGTTTGAATGGAACTTCAATACACTATGATTCTTGGAAACTTTACTCTGACATCATGACTGTTAATTAGCTTCAACTAAAAGTTGTTGCTGACTTCAAATTGAATTGATCGACATCCAATTCATTGCTACTTTACACACTATTCATGCTCTAGTGAATATTTTCTATTTTCAAGTATGCTAACATCTAGGAGTATTAATGTAATTCATCAATCTGACAGTCAATTATTGTAGACATTTGTGGGGATTTTCCTTGTCCACCCTCAAACCCTAACTCTAAGCACATGCAAGGCAATCAAGATATGAAGAAGATTCTAACATATCACGCGGAAGTTTGTTCCCATGAGAATAAAGCTTAGGTTCCTAATGTTATGCATGCTTCAATGATGATCTAACACTAACATCCACTAACCCTAAATCTCCATGTTCAAGCTTACTTCTCTCTCTCTCTCTCTCTCTCTCTCTCTCGATATCCTTTTGTTAGCAGAGACTCATGAATCCTTATATAGACCGCTCCCATCCATACAGGATTGCACCTAGCGCTCAGCGCATCGGCCCTTTGTGAGAGGGAAGACCTTCCGTGGTTCTGGTGGTGTTGCTTGTCTCACCAAGGATGTTTTCAGTTCTCATTTTAAACTGGTCAAAAGTGATCCATTTGCACGGTTTCAGTTCTCTGGTCACTGTTTGGGGCTTTCTCATGACCTCTTTCTTGCAGTTTGTTACTTTGCACCACAGACATCATCTTTTGCAGGTTTTGGTGGTGACCCTTTCCAGGCTCTCTCAGATGATATATTCAGCTTTGCATAGCGAGGCCTTATTCTTTTAGCAGGGGATTTTAATGCTCGTACGAGCATCAGGCAAGCTGAGTTTTATGCAAAGAGTGATTTTCTACAGGTTCGCACATTAGATATGGGCTTTGACAGGACCTCACAGGATGCAGATACTCTAGCTACCCACTTTGGAGAGCGGCTGATTGGTTTAGCAGAGGCCCATTCCTTAACCATTTTGAATGGCCTTCCTTACTGGCCTTCGTCATATCATTTTACTTGTCACCCACATGGAGGAGGATATAGTGTTGTTGACTACTTCATTGGGTCACCGGCTTTGATCCCATTTCTAAAACCAGGTGCTCACATTATTGCCCCATACATTTCCCATATCTTTAACCAATCTGTCATCTTCGGTCTCCCCACATCGTGGTGCACCAACCTTTTACACCCTATCCTCAAAGCCGGGGATCCTTTGATTGTCGACAACTACCGCACTATTATGATCAGCCATACTATGGCCAAGTTATATGGATCCGTTTTACAGTCTATTGTCAGCTCACGGGCAGAGACAGAAGGGTTACATGCTATGGGACAGGCATGTTTTCGCGCTGGCTACTCCACGGCTGACCAGATATTCATCTTGAGATGCATTATTGAGGAGGCTAAGTTCAGGAAGCAGAGGGTTTATCTTTGTGGATTTCCGCAAAGCCTTTGATTCTGTTCCGAGACACCTTTTACTCCGGCGCTTAGCATCGCTTGGCTTTTCTCAGGAGATTATTGCTGCTATCGTCACATTGTATGAGAGAGTGTTGGCCCGTTTTCGAGATGGTGATGGATATATTGGCCCCTACTCTCTTTGCTCTATATATTGATGATCTTGAGCGGATTATTAGGGAGGAGGGTGGAGATGGCTGTCCGTTAGCAGATATGATTATCCCTATTCTACTGTATGCAGATGACGTGATACTTCTATCGAGATCCGCATCTGGGCTTCAGCAGCACCTTGATGCTTTATATACTTTCTTCCAGACATGGGGTTTGATGGTGAACATTGGTAAGACTAAGGTCATGGTGTTCAACACCAATCGACAGCATATGAGAGACACAATGTTCTACTATGATGGGCTTCCACTGGAGATAGTAGCCTCTTATACCTACTTAGGTGTCCTTTTTACTGGTCCATTGCTCACTTTTAGACCAGCTGCACTATCTGGGCTCTGCAAGGGGCACTCTGCTCTTGTCCAAATGGAGAGGTTTTCCTCTATTTACTATGTACATGATCTTGATACACGCTGTCGCCTTTTTTATGCCACTGTCTCTCCGGTGGCTCTATATTCAGCAAAGACATGGTGTCCTGGCTTGTCCAGAGATACTTGGAGTGATATTTCACGTTTGCAGATCCTTATGCTTAGCCGGATGATCCGTGCGAAGCAGTCAGTTCCCCATGATATCATACTGGCAGAGTTTGCCTCACCTCCACTGATTGTCGAGGCTATATTTCGGATTATCACATTCATTCATAGAGTCTCAGAGCTTGATTCATCCAGATATGTTGCTACAGCTTTCACATCTTCTCACACTCTAGCTAGTCAGCAGGCTAAGTCCTCATGGTTTCAGTGTGTTTCTAACCTTTTGAGTAGGTGGGGTTTATCTATATCTGATCTCCCAAATGGGACACACGCATATATTCGCCAGCAAATTTACAGAGCTTACATCAGCACAGTGTGGTCTCACCCAGATCCAGCACGGGTCAAGCTTCATTTTTATCACACTCATCTTCTTCAGCTGGATGTTTCCGGGCTTCCCATTCGACCGGGTTATTTGTCTCAGACGTTATCTTTCGGCCTGCGTTACCGTCTTGGTCAGTTTAGGGTCTCTTCTCACCAGCTTGCTATTGAGACAGGCAGATACAGAGACACACCTCGACCGCTATGGATTTGTTAGTGCTGCTCTTTATAGGAGATTGAGGATGAGTTCCATTTTATTTTCCGATGCCTAACCTACTATGAGATTAGAGGCAGATACCATTGCTTATACAAAGATACTCCACTTACACTTGCTTCTTTCCTTGCCTTCTCAGATGCGAGATGTGTTGGTTTATTATTGCGAGAGATGTTTACTCTCAGATCTTCCTTTTTATTGGATGTTTAGCCAGTCCCACATTACGCACTTTTTCCAGAAGAGGGATAGAGATGAGACTTATGACAGTGAGTTAGACATTCCAATACGACGACCGAAGCTCCAACATCCTCTTCGCTCCTCCAGGCCCAAGGCTCTTCACCGGAGGCCAACACCTGCTTCTCACCGTATCATGCAGTTTTTTATATCCACTTAGCCAGTTAGCTAACTTATTTCAGTTTTCTCTTTCCCTCTGTGTAGCTGGTGGTTAAGCTACCGATATTGTACCCTCAACAGAGCTGGAGGTTAAGCTTTGTTTTTCTCTCTGTTTTCTAGTGCTGGTTTAGCTGTTAGGAATAAGTCCTACATGGACAATGCTCCTTCTTTTTTGATGTACTCTCTACTTGTCTTATGTGCCCTCGGGTACTTGACAGACATTAATATAATTCTAATTCTAATTCTCTACAAGACCCTGCTACCAGATTCTTACTATTTTTTGCTACTGTCTCTCTAGTTGTTTTATACTATACTGAGACTTGGTGGCTTGATTTATCACGTGATACATGGAGGGATCTCACTCGTATCCAGATTCTCATGCTCAGTAGGATGATTCGGGCTAAGCCCTCGGTGCCACATGATATCATACTAGCGGAGTTTGCTTCCCCTCCCCTGGTTATCAGTGCTATGTTCCAGATCGCTACCTTTCTTCACAGGATATCAGATTTAGATACTTTCAGATACGTTGTTGCTGCTCTCACTTCATCCCCTACCATTGTTGGACAGGGAGCCAAGCATTCTTGGTATGGCAGTGTCTCAGCCCTTCTTCAGACTTGGGGGTTATCTGTACTTGATCTTCCGAGCGGGACCCATGCTTATATCAGACAACAGATCTACCGGAGCTACATACGCACTATATGGTCACAGCCTGATCCTGATAGGGTCAAGATACATTTTGGCGGCACACATCTATTACGGCTGGATGCTACGGGCATTCCTATCCTTCCAGCATATCTTACACAGCCAATATCTTTTGGTATGAGATACCATATGGGACAGCTTCGAGTCTCTTCCCACCAGCTTGCTATCGAGACGGGTAGATACACGGACACTCCCAGATTGTAGAGGATATGTCAGCTTTGCGGAGGTGGAGAATGAGTTTCATTTCATCTTTCATTGTCCAGTATATTATGAGATCAGAGGGCGATACCATTGTTTATACAGTCCCCGTTCGAAGATCGAAGACACAGAGAGTTTCACATGCTTCTGCAGAGTTTTACCAGGTCTTCACGTGCTTCCCGCCAGCCTACAGCATGCTCCACTACTACCATCACTCATTACTTTCAGCTCGTTCGTAGCTAGTCTCCTCCGAGAGCAGGTGGTCAAGCTCTTGCATTGTACCCTCACAAGCTGGTGGTCAAGCTTTGATACTTCTTCTTAGATATAAAGAGATAGATATACTAGTTCTTTTCATTAGTAAATAAGTCCGTATGCGGACAATGCTCCTCATGTTTTGTACTCTCTTTTGTCTTATGGACCTTTGGGTAACAAAGACATTAATAATAATAATCCTAATTCTAATTCTCTCTCCGTACCCCACCTCCTCCCCTCACTGACCTTCATACCTGGACTACATACGCCACTACCTTATATGCTGCACCCACAGACACACCCATCTCCATTTCTCCCCGACCTACTACTTTCACTTTCTTCACCCCGGACATGGTCTTGATGGCCATCAAACGACTGAAAACCCGTCGCACCCGTGATATTGACACCCATGCTGTAGACATAGAATTAATGAACCGTTAATGGTTCACCACGGTTTTGAGAACCGTACAGTGAACCGTACGGTTCTTTAAATTTTTTGCCCAGAACCGTGGTGAACCGTACTGAATAATTAATTAATTAATTATTTTTTGTCCCACCCCCAAAAATAGCCCAAAAAATTGCTAAAAAAATGCCAATTCAGAAAAAGCAGATTCTCCCTACTTAGATTATTAACTTCAAATGATTTAATCTCCCAAATTGATAAGAGAGAGGGAGACAGAGAGAGAGGGACAAAAATTGGAAATGAAAAATATTGTAATACAGCTCTGGGAGGGTTGACAAAGGTTCATATGCAGCATTAGAGACGATTTTCAACTTGGTGAGGGTTTTGAGCCGTAAAACTAGTGTTTTAGCAGAACTAACCTTTGCCGAGCAAATTTTGTGTTAACTAACCTTCGCCTGATTCATTGATGAAAAAAACCCTATGAGGAATATTCAGGAGGGCTGGCGAAGGTTGGGCTAAGGTTAATAGAGAGATACTGATGTTTTTGTTGAAAGAAGTGGCTTTCCTTCACAAAAATGATTAGATTCACTTAGAACCTTCACCGAACTTCTATTTTGGGAACGAACTTTTGCCGAGTTTTCTGTGAGCTTATCTAGGTCAGATAAAGCTACAACAAGTTTGGCGAAGGTTGGTTGCAACAATTTTTTGAATTTTGAAGGTTTTTTTTTGACTTTTTTGGCTGTTTTTTTCAAGTTCTGGAAAATGCCTGGGAACTAACCTTCGCCCTTCAATCTAAAAGTTCACTGCATGAGGCCGGGCCTGCCTACAAGTGGGCGGAAGTTGGTTGTAGAAGAACAGAAAGTTATCAGCATCTGATGAAGATTTTGGCCCCTTTCTCCTCCAAATTGCAGAGACACAGTCAAGCCTAAGCATAAAAGTGATCATTTGAAATTTGAATGCTTTCAAGAAGAGTTTGATTGAGCAATTTTTGGTGTTTTTCTGATTTTTCGGTTTCCAAATGGATCTTAGCAGTGATGTACTGTATCCTCTTCCCTACTCATCAATCACAAGTGACTAGCCATGGAATCCATTGTTGCTAATGTCCCTTTCCAATGTACCATGTCTATTTGGGAATCATATTGAGTATTTAGATTTGTCTTTCTTTCTAGACGATCAATAGTATGATCCATCCTCTGGGTTAACTTCACCACAGATTTCACAATCTTGTATAGGTCTAAGAAATCTAATTGGATCGGTAACACCATTATATTTTGGTATCTCCAACCAAACGAGGTGTTCTTTTGATAATAGGACGTGGTGGTGGCAGATCATACTCTTGATCTTCTTGATCCATATCTTGAGATTGGAAAAAGGTGGATGATGGTATGATTCAAATGGAGCTGATCACAAAAAAAAGGATGCTGTGGCGACGTGAATGATAACAATAAGGAGGGATAGTTGGCATCAGTGGAGCTGGGTGCGGGTGGGATTTGGGGCCTCCCCATTGAAGCCTCGACAGGTGGGGTTTGGGACGTTCCCGATGACACCCCGGCGCCAAGCTCTAGGGGGCTGCGTGACCCCCAATTCTGAACGGTATGGCTTGTGTATGATTTAGCGAGCGATGGATGTGTGAAGTGCCTTGCTTGTGAAGGTTCTTGGTGACAAAAGCATGTATTGGATCTTGTACATAGCAATCTTTGTGGTCCAATGCTAACTCCGTCCTTAGGAGATGCAATCTATTGTGTTTGCAACGGTTCTGAACTTTCACAAGTCTTAGGATGTGAACTTGTGATAAATCTGCCTTCGCCAAGTTGTCAGAAGACTTAGAATGATGAAAAAATGTCCGGCGAGGATTATTGGTGTGAATAAACAGCTCGGTGAAGGTTGACTAGTTTGGCGAGGGTTGCTTTTGACTGGAAATTTTTTCAGAATCACTGGGAACCTTCGCTGGCCTTTTTCTATGGGAACTAACCTTCGCCTGATTCACTGGAGGTACAAAATAGTGTAATTCAGGTTTGGACAAACTGGCGAAGGTTCATATTGAGAATTGATGCTTTTTTTGAGGTTGGTGAGGGTTCTTTTGACCAACAATGGGTAATTCTGTAGAATTTGTCGCAAATATCCTGTGGGAACTAACCTTCGCCCTTCTAACTGGAAATTAAAAATACTGTAATACAGCTCTGGGAGGGTCGGCGAAGGTTCATATGCAGTATTAGAGAAGATTTTCGACTTGGCAAGGGTTCTATAGACATAAAACTAGTTTTTCAGCATAGCTAGCCTTCTTCGAGCAGATTCTGTGGGAACTAACCTTCGCCTGAGTCACGGATGATAAAAAACTGTATGAGGAATATTCATGAGGGTTGGCGAAGGTCGGGCTGTAGGCCTCTAAACCATTTGCTCCCACAAATAGCCTAAAATTTTCCTTTATTGCTATGCATTTGATCAAATAATTATGTGATTACTGGGTCTTGACTTACATATAAAACTAGTTTTTCAGCATAGCTAACCTTCTTTGAGCAGATTCTGTGGGAACTAACCTTCGCCTGATTCACGGATAATAAAAAACTGTATGAGGAATATTCATGATGGTTGGCAAAGGTCGGGCTGTAGGCCTCTAAACCATTTGCTCTCACAAATAGCCTAAAATTCTCCTTTATTGCTATGTATTTGATCAAATAATCATGTGATCACTGGGTCTTGACTTACACACTCAAGGTGCCAAATCCCTCACACTTATTTCCTACTGTAAATTAATCTGATCTATATACATGGTATGGTAATGTCTATCTTTCCGTTTCTATGGTTATATAAGAGTTTCTTATACAGATGGAACTTCAATACACTATGATTCTTGGAAACTTTACTTTGACATCATGACTGTTAATGAGCTTCAACTAAAAGTTGTTGCTGACGTCTAATTGAATTGATCTACATCCAATTCATTGATACTTTACGCACTATTCATGCTCTAGTGGATATCTTTTATTTTCAAGTATGCTAACATCTAGGAGTAGTAATGTAATTCCTCAATCTAACAATCAATTATTGTAGACCTTTGTCCTCCTGAAAACATGAACTACAATATCGTAGTTTTTACACAAATTTGGGTTGGAAGAGAGTGCATAAAGCACCTATAAGATCACTCGTCACACTTCCAGTATGCAAGCAATATATGACATACCATTGCCCAAATGTCATTTGTAGGAGAAATTCTTGTCCAGGCTTCTGTAAGAAAGAGAGTAGAGAAAGGAGAAAGTCATTTGCAGGCTTATATGGTGGGTTTTCCATGCCTCTAGCAATTAAGTCGGTATCACAATTAAAAAAGAAGAGGAAAGGAGCCCTATTGATCCATCTCCACAAGAATATGCTTGTAGCTCGAAGCTAATAATAATAACACAAAAAACATGTAGCACAAAGCTATTATCTTCTTCATGTTCTCCTTGGCAAGTATTTTTGATTGTTGAAAGGTTACGAAATTTATACTCTTCTAAAATGAAGACTTTCCAACCTTGAGACTTCTTTCCATCCAACGCCTCTGTGCTGCTCCATTTGCAAGATGCAAGAAAACTTGGCCTCTTCTCTAAGCAGGAAGCCTTGCTCTGCTGCATAAACTCGTAAGAGGAACTAAAATAGTATGTCTGTTTGGGGTCAGGAGACCATCATGGCCCAGACACAGACTCAGTGCTTGACACACCACTCTTGAAAGTGAGGCATCCAAGATGAAAACAATTACATATTTTGATTCTGGGAGGTGCACGAATTTTGGAAAAAGCGTGCCTTGTCTAAGAGTAGCAGAACTTAAGACTTTCCCACATATCTTAAGGCTGATATTGTGGGCCTTGCATATTTAGGATTGCATGCATTGGAGTGTCACTTATAGCCTATTTGTAACTTTTCTTCCACCCACGATTAGGTTTAAACCAAGCCAAAAATTTGAAGATATTACATGGCATTTTCCATTTTGAAACTCAAAGCAGTACTGATATCTCTATGTACTTTATCCATGAGCTAAAATCACACATGGTCAACACTGCCATTTTAGTCCATCTGCCATTTTAGTCATCTGATGTTGCACGATAAACCATTTGCAAAATATTTAACACATGAATATGAAATGAAGTGTGAGCATTGTAAGTGATTGAAGAAAAATAACTTCATCAATTCTCACATAAAAAATAATAGCAAATGCATGTATTGGGGTGTAACGTTGTGTTAAGATTGTATAGGAGAAACCTTGTGCTCTTCTAACAGCAATAATTTTCAGGTTTGGAGGTCGAGTTTTGACAGATTTCTGGAGTTTTTGAGGACTGGTCAGGCTTTGAGCCCTAGTGTGGCTTTGGAAACAGCTGCAGTTTTGCAGGTTTGAATAGATTCTCTGTTTTGGTGTCAAGTAATATGCACATTGCATACACTAATGAGCGTATGGAACATGTACAACAAAGCAACTTAAAGATGATTACTGGCATCTATTTGCAGAGCAAGTTAGAAGAAGTAACAAGGAAGGCACAAGAGCAGCTACAGCTTGTTCTGAAGCAACAGAAAAGGTTGAGTTATTTTTTCTTGAATGTTTAGGTTAGGTTTTTAAATGCAGCTCTATTACATTGACTGATTTGTTCATTTTGTCTGAACTCGACTTCCAAAAAAGTGCAGATTCTCAGTAGACCTTGATGTCGATGCACCAAAGCTAAGAATTCCTACCTTCACGAGCAATGAAGGTGGGCAAGAAATGCAGCTTGTGTTGGATTTGGGCCATTTCAAGCTTCACACTTCCCCAGTGAGTATTTGACAATAAGTTCTATGCAGTGGGATGCAGTTTCATCCGAAATGTTTCGACTAAACTGAAGTTTCTTGGTTTATTGATTCTGATTTGGTGTTTAGGACAAAGATCCACTAGAAGACACCATCAACATGGAAAGCCTTTATTCTCGTTTACATATTTCTGGAAGTGACATATCTGCATTCTTTGTTGACGGTGGATTTGATTGGTCAAAATATTCTTGCCTTGCATCACCTATGTTTCAACTTCATGGAGCCGATCCACTGGATGGAGCTTACCAAGTTGGCAGTGCTACATGTGCTGTTTTTCCTATTCTTGACCGTTGTGGCATGCATGTTATCCTTGATCAGGTCAGTGACTTTCTTCTTCCAAGAGACTTTGCAGCTCCTGTCTGCCACATAAAGACACTGGAAAATTGTAGTGTGTTTTCATGAAGACACTGTAAGATTTTTCCATTACTCTTTCTGAGGAAAAACTGCTGTTGACTATCCCAGACTAGGGTGCAGCACCCGGATTATCCATCAACTCGTGTAAGCATTGAAGTTCCGCGTTTGAGTTTCTATTTTTCACCTGTAAGGTACCTTGGACTGTTAAGGTTACTGGCAGCAGTTGAGAAAGTGCATGAAGATTCTGAAGTTGATGTGGTCAAAGTCTCAGCTTGGCACCAGGCAGATTTTTTTGGGGATGCACGGGTTCTTAATTGGGGGGTACTGTTCTCCTCCTCATTGTCTATTTTTTGGCACACGCTTTGTGATTTCAAACCATTGAGTCAAAGTAGCTTTCTCAGACTTTTGAGCTGAACTTATGGTTGTCACAAAATGTTCTTCTTTTGTCTGGATAATCAGGGAATAGGTAATACCGTTGCAGAGTGGCAACCATGTTGGGCTTCATTAGCAGGGTCATACCTATATATACTAGACTCAGAAGGTGCACTGAGTTATTCAAGATGCTGCAGGTACTTGTGGGATGCCTAAATGTAGACATCAAAGGATATTTTATTTCAAACCAAAAATTTAGGAACTGTTCACTTAGTTGCTCTTCTGGTGTTCATTTTTCGTTTGCACTGATGAAGAAATTGTCACAAGAAGTTTATTTAAGCTGTGTATATAAATTCCACAAGATCTATTTGTTGTTTTACAATTGTTTTTGTTTGTTATCTGGCAGTATGAACAACAAGCAAGTATTGGAAATTCCCTCTGAAAATATTGGGGGTTCAGATTTTGTAATAGCTTTATGCAACCGTGGAATGGATCTACAGAAGGTGTTTTGGGGACTCTAATCTTTGATGAATTCGCTATTGTTGCTTCAATTTTTGTATATGAAGTCAATCAAAAGTATGACAGTACTTTTGGTACAAAATGCGTGTCCAAATCTAATTCGGAGGAATGAAGTTAGGAAAATACTCACTAGGATACCAAGATAATGTTTTCATATGCAGCTTGTAATGGGTAAAAGACTTACAACCTAGACAAGTTATGTTAAGGTTCGTTTCACACTTCCTAGGTCGTATCTTAACTTCAAAGTGAAAGGATTTGAAGGCCTCCTCCTGACAGTAAAGGCTTTCGTCTACTTTGGATGGGTATTAGCTATTAACTTAATTGCCTGGTTTTTATGGATAAAGGGGATGGTGCTTCACCATCGTCACATGGTTTGAAGTTAGTAGGAATATCTTCTCACAGAGGTTTTTTGGAAGTTCAAGAAATTTAGTGGTCTTTAACTTGATGAATTTTTATGCAGGCTATTGAATCTTCCAACACCATTGTTATGCAACTAAGAAATGCTGAGACAAAAGCTGCTTGGATCAAATACCTCACTTTAGCCATTTACAAGGCATCAGTAAGAAAGCATGAAATTCTGTGACCTATTGCTACTTTGATACTTTGACTTGGTCCCATACAAACTTTTGATGGTCTTGCAGGCTCCGGTCTCTGTGTCACTACCTACTGAATTGAATGTGGTCGAAAGCATCAATGACAATCAGCCTCTCCCTGCAGATCCTTCAAAGCAGCTTGATCTTTTCATTACAGGTTCTTTGAAAGAATTGCAAGTCTTCCTATGTGGAACGGTATGTAAAGCAACGTAGAAGAGACATATTGTGGCATCTCGGTGTGTGCTGCCATTGATAATTTTGAACCTTGTCTGAATGCTGTAACTTTTGTGTGGTTTCTTATCTAGTGCACGTTCTGGAAAAGTAACTCCTAACAAAGGGGCTCTTTTACTTTGCTCTAACATATTGCACTCCACTATAGACAATGGCCAACGGGAGCTTGGATAACGAAGTGCCGATACTAGAACTCCAAGCAAGTGGAGGACAGGCAAGTCTTCTTGTCCTTTATGAGTATGTTGTGCTTGCCAGCCTTGTTTGCATTCATATGGTTGCAAATAATATCAAGCAACAAAGTCATAGGATTGTCTTTGATTGGACGTTTCCAGGTGCTTGCAAAAAGCAATTTTAGTCTAACATAGATATGGAGGGTTAAGGTGGTGATAAATATCAACTAAGTATGAATCGTTATTTGAAACATATCCATTATTACTTTTCTGAGGTTATATGTCCATGAAAATTTCGGATCAGTTGTTTGTTGACGATGTGAGTCATCTTGTAGCTTTAGTTTGGCACAACGGAGTTCATAGGACTTTGAGGATAGAATCTAATCAGATCCGTGCCGTGTTTGTCATGATATGAGACTTCATTATACCCATATAGTAATTACCTTCTTTTTAGGATTGATGTCTTCATCCATTAAAAATTGATTTTTGCGTGATAATTTCTTTTCAAAATGTTGCTATCTAGTCTTGATTAGGTTAAGCTGATTTGCAAGACTATGCACATGCAAAATTTGTCATCTGCAGTCATTTTGGGCTCTTATGGCCCTCTATTAGGATTGCCATTTCATAAATAGTCATGCCATTATGACGTAATTGGTGGCCGAGTGTGTGCTTGAACTTGGAGATTAAAGGTAGCATGTCCAGTTGCAACTATAGTTCAATATGACTTTTGGTATTTGTGCAGCCAGTTCCCTTGTCCTATTCACCTTGATTGGCTACATATTTCAACTTTGTGCACATTGGGGAACATAAAGCTGAACAATTCTCAAACATTCAATTGGTTCTTCATATCTCTTTGGCAAAGGCTTTTCCATCTCGACAATGGTTCTGCGGTCAAGTGTAATGGATTTATTGCAGCGAATAAACAAATGCTCAGAAAAACAAGCAGTTTAGGCACAAGCACACCAACGTTCCATTTTTTTCTTCATTTTCAATCTTGGCAAGAACATCCATTAGGCGTTTTCAATTCATCTCTCATGCCAAGTTACATCTCTAGTTATAAACTGCCAGGTGTGTGAGGAGATAAGATTTGATTGTAGAAAGCATATGCCCATGCCTTCTATGGCTTGCTATTAATATCCCGCAGATGAAGCAGATTACGATGGGTGCAAATGTTACACAGTTATAGATTTTGCTAAGAAGTCTCAAGTTTGATACTTTCAGTCTATCAGTCGCCACTAATTTGTTTGAGACTTTACTCTTTCAGCCCTCACTTTAAGAGAGCAGTTGTAGTCTAGTAAATGTGAGAAGTGATGGTCTTTCTGGGTAAGCAGTGACTACTATAAACACGTTTCTCTGCATAGGCATAAAAGTATTATGGACAAGTGCAATGGTTTGCTTACAAGGACTTTGTTCCTGGCAGGTGGATTATCTGCAGCGGCCCTTCGACATGTCTATGGGCATCAGGTTACATGCCCTCAAAGTAAAGGATAGGCTGCAAGGCTCTGTTTCCTCTTGTCAATACATTGCTTGCTCTGTGCTTTCCAGCAGTGAAGAGTTGGAAGCGAGAAAACATTTAACACCGAGTTCTTCGGAAAATTTAGATGAGGAATCCGAACTCTTTAGAGATGCCTTATCTGATTTTAATGCTGGATCTTCTGAAATAAATCCTTTGGGACTGGATAGTTCTTCAAGCTCTTCTCAAACAGATGGGGTTTCCAGAAGGAAGCCATCAGTTCTGAGGCTAGATCCAACATATTTAGTGAAGGCAGGAAGAATGACAGATTTCATTTTCGAGGATTTGGAAGAGGAGGCATTAGACTTTGTGAGTGTGCTCCTCTTCATCAGGCAAAGTGGATCTCCTGATTATGATGGTACAGATACACAGGTACAATTTCTTCTAATACTGGGATGTTACATCTTGAATGTAGAAGTAACACCACTTTTTCTGCTGGTTTATATGTAGATTGAACATTGGACCAGTTCCTATTATTGTGCAGATGAGCATTAACATGGCCACATTGGACTTCTTTTGCAACCGGCCCACTGTTGTAGCGTTAATAAACTTTGGCACAGATATAAGCAGAATAATGGAGGCCCAGGATGCTCTAGATCCACCTGTTAAATCTCAATCAGCGGAAGTGACTTCTCCAGATGAAGGTTCAGATTCCTCAGAACGCTCTATTGTGAAAGGATTACTTGGAAAAGGAAAGTCAAGAATTGTATTCCGTTTAAGAATGGCCTTAAAAAGCGCAAGAATTTATTTAAATCAGGAAGATGGCTCACAGCTGGCTATGTTAGCTCAAGACAAATTTCATATGGATCTAAAGGTAAGTTGAATGTAATTTGATCTACGCGACTCGTTCTGTAATTCATTTTTCATATTGAAAGTTTTCTAGTCCTAATGATACTTGCACACCAATCTGTACTCCATTATTCTGCACTATCAATGAAAAGAGATGATGTTTCTGCCCTCTCAGGCTTCCTCCTAAAGACTTTTGGTCGGATAGTTGCCCTCATTTTCCACCGTTTGTCCTATTATTAGGACATCATGTTCAAATTTCCGAGGTTCTATGTCAGCTCTTGATTTGAAGAGTAAATATTAGTTTCCTTTCTTTTGGTGTTCCAACATTCTGTCCCTTCCTAACAATGCAAGACCCATGCCTTTCAACTACATACACAACATCATTAGTGATCTCTTCTTGCAAAGTTTTTCAGATTGGCTTGAAAATCTTAAATAGTTAAAAGAGCAGAGACTCATAGCATCCGAGCTTGACTTTAGACAGGGCAGGCATCGATATGTAAGCATAAATGATCTTGCTCGTTTGTTGAGTGCTGCAAAGCGCTTCATAAATTCTTAGGGATTGGCCTCATATAGTGCTTCTGGCATATTCGAGACAGTTTCTTTTGTAGGTGTGGGATATCATAAGCATCATAGGTCGAGTAAAAGTTTGAGATTGGTCTGATTTTGTTCGTAGTGCAGTATCCAAACAATCACTTTCTTTGGCCTCTCTGTCGATGAGTCAGAGGAAGTGATTATGTGCTGGTATGAACTTGATCACGTATCCCTTAGTGAACCTATGTACAATGTTGACGATGATCTTCAATGCATTCAGGAGTTTCATGCATATCCTATCCTTTAACGAGATCAGAATATTTGAAAGTGAGGGCTTTGTGGACTTATAAGTAGGGATTTCATAGATATTAGAATGTGAATTTGCAGTGTTAATATGTAGATATCAAATTTTGATCAGTAGCTGCTCTAAGTGATTTTCATTTTCCTTTCAGATGGATGCTATTATGTTGCGTGAGATTTCTTCTTGAATACGGATTAACATACATTTCCAGCTTTCTTGCTATTTTTTACTTAGGTAGCTTCAGAGGAAACTGACCGTTTATGATTTACATCCATGGCTGGTCCGTAGGTATATCCTGGTTCATTCAGCATTTCGGGTACTCTTGGAAATTTAAGGGTTTGTGATATGCTTCTTGGCCCCAATCACCATTGGGGCTGGCTTTGTGACATTCGCGATCCTGGCTGTGGCTCTCTTGTTAAGGTACGTCCATGGAACTGTTCTTGAAACTGTGACAACAATTATCTGGCTGGTTGTTGCTCGAAAGTGTGACAGTTGAATATGGGTATATGTTTCATTGTTAAATATCAAATTTAGCAAAGAAAATTTAAGACCTGAAGGTGCACATTTCAGTATCCTCAAGTATCACATATTGCACATCCTTCTACAAAGGATTCAGGTGTAGTTTAATATTTGTGTCTACATAAATGAAGACATCACTTTGTACGTCAATCAAGCACAGAATTTTAGACCTGCAATATCGACATTCAATCCTCAAGTTACACCATCTTTCATGCTTTTGAACCAACTCAGATGGCTAAAAACCAACTACAAAGGACGTACATTACACATAAGATCCTAAGGAGCATTAGCACATATTAGAGATGTGGATCTCCAACGCATCATGTGAAAGTGTATTGAGGCATGGAAACAGATCGGCTCTGTGTCTCTCTATTTTGTTGAGAGTAAAGACATAAGTATTGAATGTCCAAAGCCGCAACATAAGAAATCATTGGTCAAATATGTCCAAACTCCTACTGACGTAGTCATTGATGATCAACTATAGATGTAATAAGTTGTAGAACAGCTTAGATGAAACCCCAGATAATGATTGGCTGAGTGAAGCAGATATAGAATCATACTGAGGTTCTACAAGAATTTGAATGGACGCAAAAGATTGATAAAGAGAAAACAAAAAGATTTATCTTTGAAGGAAAGAAAGCTCAAGATAGGTAAAAAGAAAAGAAGAAAGAAGTTGAAAAGGCTTTGATAGTTTAACTTATCAAAATTAATCCAGATTACAATAAAAATCACGAGAAATTCATTGGTCATGAGATGGCTGATGAAGCAAAAGAGCTGCTAGATCAGGAGCTAAATTAAAGAAGTCCAAGGGATTTTCTTCTGAGGAGGACATTCCACATCCTTATAATCTTATTCAAATTAAAATCTGGTGAAAATATGTTGAAGACTTCGACAGAGTACAACCTAGCAGTTGAGATACTAATGGATCAATATTTCATGGACCTTTTTCGAAGCTGGTTTGAAACGGGAAAGACTTGACAACTCTAGTAAAGAACTGATGAATCGGTTGTTTCAGGGTTCTTTTTGGAGTGGGTTTTATTTCTAGTCTTCTATTAGGGCAAAAACAACTTTTTAGTGCTTAGGTTTTTATGTAGATTATAATTATTGAACGGTCAATCTTGAATCCTAACTCGGAAGTTAGGGTTCTAGAGTCCCATCGAGTTAGAACCTTATCCCACCTATTGTCATGATCCATACTACATAGTACATACATTGATGGTCAAGACTCAAGGGTCATGTAACATCCCTCGACATGGTCTCGACTCTTTTTACACCGTAAATTTAACACTAATCTGTAACTTCTAACATTATTCGTCTTATATGCCTTTTGGCATGGAAAAGACACAAATAAAGTTCTCTCTCTCTCTCTCTCTCTCTCTCTCTCTCTCTCTCTCTCTCTCTCTCTCTCTCTCTCTCTCTCTCTCGTGGAGATGGCTCCACGCGGATCAGCTCTTGCTGTCCCTCGCGCCACATCTGCTCTCCCTCCACGTAGGACCACCCGCTCCCCCCTCGCTACTATCTCCTCTTCCCCCCTCGCGGAAACCAGCACGTCCATCGCTGGCAAAAACACACCCCTCGCTGAGGGCAGCACCCCCCTCGCTGAAACGGACATCTCCTCCCCCCTCGCTGAAGCCAACACCATCCCCCCCACACTCGCTGTTGGATCAGAGCCTGAAGCAGACTCCTCGCTGCCCACAGACTCCTCGCTGTCCACAGATTTGTCCTCTCCCTCGCTGTCCTCAGATTTCTCAGATTTGCCATTGCTGCCTATAGATGATGTGGCACCCCCTTCCTCTTCTTCCCCACTCTCAATCTCTTCCCTCTCTTCTTCTCTCTCCTCTGCTGTTCCTACCTCTCTTCTATCTTCTTCTTCTTCTGCCTCTTCCTCGTCTCCATTGATCTCCCACCCTATTGCTCTGGCCACCCCTACGAGCCTCCTTCCTATCCCCATTCCCCAAGAACCCACAGTTCCCCCATCTGCGGTACCCATCCCATACACCCCCTCCAAATCAACAGAACTATTTTCTTTTTGGGAAGCTGACCAAATGAAAGCCGATTTCCAGCTTTTGAAACATGAACTATCACAACTGAAAGGAATAGTGGTCTCCTTACTCAAGGAAAAAAATGTGTTGCAGTCCAAAGTCGCTTCGTTAGAGCAGGTGATCAACACTAAGCAGGTTGCAGCCTCGGGATCGACCACCACCAAGATAAAGGAGCTTGAGAGTAAAATAGAGCAGCATAAAGATTCATGGGCAGCAGTCTTGCAGAAAGGCACCAAACCTAGCGCCCCCATCTCCGTCATCTCAGCCACCATTTTGGAAGAGAGGTCAAGGGAGCAAAAGGCCCACAACATCAGGGTTCACGGGATACCAGACACACAGGAGGATGCCATTGCCGAAGCCACGAGATTTCTCGAGACCACTCTAGGACATATGACAGATGGGCTAGATACAGCTTGGAGGACCATCAGAGATGCCGCTACACTCATTATCCGTTTCACTTCTCTAGAGAGTCGCCAAGATGCTTTACAGTGTAGAGCTAAGCTTCGTGGCACCACTATCTATATGGATGACGACCTCACATATATCCAGGTAGAGGAGAGGCGTAAGGCCTTTCAGGCAGCCCGTGAGTCTGGCAGACGAGTCATTTATCGAGATGGGCGAGTGCGCTTTCTTGATAGTGCACCTAGTAGATTCCAGCGCTAGGGATTTGGGGTGCCCGGGTGGCATACACTCATCTTCTACGGCAGGGGACCTTGTTGATTTCATTACAGGCAGGGATATATTATTCTTCATGGAGACACACGAGAGCCCAGAGCGAGGACTTTCTTCTTTTCCTGGATATAGATGGGATTCAGTATTCCGACGAGAGACTAGATCTGCTAGTGGACGTGGTTCAGGTGGGGTCGCCTGCTTGTACGGGGAGGCTCTTCACTCGAGTATTGACTTCATCCGACATGACGAGCAGGCCCGCTATACCTGGACTCGCATCGTGGGTCAGGATATTGGCTTGGATAGAGGTCTTTTTATTGCAGCATGTTACTTTCCACCAGAGTCCTCGTCTTTTGCTGAGGGTATTGGATCTCCATATCAGGTTCTCTCACCAGATATTATCAGATTTTCAGAGCGGGGGCATATTCTCCTCATGGGGGATTCTAATACCCGGACATCTTCGCGACAGATAGAGTTCTTCGACACCACTGATCAGCTACGTGTTCGTGCCTTGGACAGTGATATGCTTGGAGTTACCAGGACTTCCGCGGATAGTTTTGGACCTACTACTTCATATGGAGAGCACTTATTGCAGTTTGGAGAGGCACATGAGCTAGCCATTTATAATGGCTTACCCTGCTGGCCACATTCAGACAGTTATACATGCCACCCTCACAGTGGAGGACATAGTGTCGTTGACTATCTCATGGGGTCACCATCCTTTGTACCCATAGTTTCTGACTTCCACGTTTTCCCCACCACCCTTTCTGATCACTCATTTCTCTCCTTTGATATCGGCCACCTTCCACCCACTTATTCATCTACACTACCCACGCTTACCCGAGCACCCACGTACACATTTAATCCCACTTACATGCCACTATACCGGCAGTTCTTAGCTTCACTTTTACACTCCTTTCCTCATGACAGTCCAGTCGACACCCAGGCTGATTTCCTCACCACCTCTCTCCACACGGCCGCATCATTAACCCTCCCCACAAAACCCCACCCCAAAAAGACCCGATGCACGCCTCGACCACTACACCCTCCTTGGTACGATACTGAGTGCCGCTCTCTCCATCAGTCAGTAACCCACTCACGCATCCATGCCCCACATCTGCTTCGATCTTCTCGATGCTCCTACCATCGTGCTTCCGCCGTAAGAAACGTTTCCATGATGATTCTGAAGGGAAACGTCTCATTGACCTTCTTTTCAGCTCTTCTTCGGGCGCTTTCTGGCGCGAGTTCATTCCTCGCTCTCCACCACCTCTCTTGGAGGACCTCCGCATAAGGACTGATTATGCTACTAGCCTGTACACGGTCCCTACCGACTCACCTATCGCCATATCTCCACGGCCACCGGAGTTCTCCTTCTTCACATCTGACATGGTACTTGCAGCCATTAAGAAGATGAAGTCCCACAAGGCCAGAGATATCGAAGACCTTGAATCTGAACTCCTTTCCCATGCCTCCGACTTACTCGCCCCCACTATAGCCACCCTTCTTAACTCTGCAGTTGTTTCTGGTTTCCCATCCTCCTGGTGCACTAGCATTATCCACCCCATCCATAAGAATGGTGACCCCATGATTTCGAGTAACTACCGCACCATCATGATTGGGCATGTCCTGGCGAAATTATATGGTACTATACTGCAGTCTGTTGTGAGCTCAGAGGCGGAGACTAGGAGACTACATGCCATGAGTCAGGCTGGTTTTTGAGCACATTATTCTACGGCATATCACATCTTCACATTGCGAGCCTTGATTGAGGAGGCTAAGCACAGGAGAGAGAGGGTTTACTGTTGTTTTGTGGACTTCAGGAAAGCCTTTGATTCTGTTCCTCGCTCATTGCTCATCCAGAGACTCCGAGACCTCGGCTTCTCCACCGACATTGTTCTTGCTGTGATGACACCTTATGAGCGTGTCCTTGGTTGTTTCCGGCATAGCAGTGGCATATCTGAGCACATCTGGAGCACTATTGGGGTGAAGCAGGGTTGTTCCCTCTCACCAGTCCTCTTTGGCTTGTATATTGATGAGTTGGAGAGAGTCATTACACAGGGTGGCGGTACTGGCTGTAGGCTTGGTGACATCTTGATTGCTATCCTCCTTTATGCTGATGATGTGGTATTGGTCTCACCGACCAGAGAGGGTCTACAGCGACAGTTGGATTGCTTGCATGAGTTTTGCACCAGATGGGGCCTAGGGGTGAACATTGGGAAGCTTTTCTCTCTCTCTCTCTCTCTCTCTCTCTCTCTCTCTCTCTCTCTCTCTCTCTCTCTCTCTGAATGTGCGGGTGCGAGGAATTGAAGATACTAAGGCTCCAATTACCGAAGCATCTAGTTGCCTCACGGATACACTTTCCCACCATCACAACGGAATGGAAAAAGCGTGGAGAACTAAAAGAGATCCAACTACACTCATCATACGGTTCACGGGAATAGAGGAGCGGCAAGCTGTCCTTAGGCTACGAGCTAGGCTGAGAGGTACCCTTGTCTTCATGGACGATGATCTCACACCTATGCAAGTTGCCGAAAGGAGGAAGGTTGTCAGCGAAGCCAAAGCACTGGGAAAAAGGGTGATATACCGGGATGGTAAGGCCCGATACATTGACCCCCAAAAATCTGAGGCATAGGGATTTGGGCCCCCCGGACTTAGGAGCGGTTCGGGGGCCCTCACAAAAGCATTGTGGTTAAGTTTATGGAACTGCGATGGTATCCATTCTTCAGCTACAGTAGGAGACTTTAGAGATTTTTGTACTAAAGGGGATATCCTTATACTTACTGAGACACATGAGAGTCCTGAGAGAGGACTTCCTTGCATTGAGGGATTTTGCTGGCTTTCTACTTGCAGAGGGAAGATGAGGGCACTGACTAGTCGCGGTTCAGGTGGTGTTGCTTGCTTATTTTGAGACTCTCTCCAGCCATGGGTCGAGCTACCATACACTGACGAGCAGGCTCGCTATATCTGGATCAGGTTGGACCACAGGTTGATGGAGTTAGATCGTGACATATTCTTGGCTATTTGTTATTTCCCTCCAGAGACATCAGCTTTCACCTCAGAGGAGGAGTCACCTTTCATGGATATTTCATTGGACATTATCAGATATGAGGATCGAGGATATATTCTTCTAACGGGGGACTTCAATGCCAGGACTGGGTCTAGGCAAACGGAATTTCACAGAGCAGCAGATGACCCACAGCGGATACATGCACTTGATTGGGATGATCTTGGTCTTATACGGCGATCGGCGGATGCAGCGGGTCCAGTCACATCATATGGGGAGCAGATGCTTCAGTTGGGTGAGGCTCATGGACTGGCCATTTATAATGGCCTTCTTCAGCTGCCAGGCTCTGGTGACTACACTTGCTTCCCACATAGTGGAGGACATAGCGTCGTCGACTATTTCATGGGTTCACCGTTTCTCCTTCACTTCATTTCATCCTTCTCTGTACACCGCACCACTCTTTCTGATCATTCATATCTCTCACTTTTTGTCGGTCATCTCCACATCACATCTATTTTCTCTTCACCCCTACAGCTAAACCCACCTACCGCTACACTTCACATCACACACCACTATACAGAGAAGCCCTCTCCGATCTCCTTACCTATTTCCCACATGAGCATACTTAGAGGAGCAGTCCCTCTTTCTTGTCCAGACCATCCATATTGCAGCTTCCATTGCCTTTCCATCCCCACGTCATAGACCCTATAACCCCTGGTATGATCAGGAATACATCCAGCTACATCAGAACCTCATATATGCTTGCTCCCATCTTCCTCATATGACCAAAACCATATCTCGTGTCTACCGCAGAACCACCAAAAAAAGAAAATCGCATACGAGATTGGTCAGGGTAAGAAACTGATGGATCTCCTCTTTAGTTCTTCCTCAGGTTCATTTTGGAAGAGGTTCCTTCCACGGTCACCCCCACCACGGATCACAGACCTCAGCACTTGGGTCGCATATGCCACATCATTGTACACCATCCCAGATACCCCTCCTCTTCCCACCTCCTGTCTCACGGATACTTCTGCCATATTCACTAACGAACTTATAGAAAAGGCCATCACACGACTCCATTCCCATAAAGCCAAAGACATTGATGAGCTAGAGGCTGAACTTCTAAAGTATGCTCCCGACATCCTCTCACCCTTTCTCTCCATCCTATTCAACCGAGCTGTCACCTCTGATTTTCCCTCTCCATGGTCCACAAACCTCATTCACCCTATCCACAAAGGCGGGGACCCCATGAAAGCTGACAACTACCGCACCATTATGATCAGTCACCTCTTCGCCAAAGTATATGGTTCTATCCTACAGTCAGAGATCAGTACAAAGATGGATGCTAGATCACTCCATGCCATTGGACAGGCGGGTTTCAGACCGGGATATACTACATCGGATCATATCTTTACCTTTGAGGTCCATCATTGAGGAGGCTAAGGCCAAGAGGGAGCGTGTATACTGCTGCTTTGTGGATTTCTGCAAGGCATTTGATTCTGTGCTAGGCATCTATTGATACAGAGACTTCATGATCGGGGCTTTCAGGAGGATACTATACAGGCGGTAGTAGCATTGTACAGGCGAGTTATTGGCAGGGTCCGACTATCAGGAGTTATTTCACCGGAGGTGGTCAGTACTATCGGTGTCAAACAGGGATGTCCACTCTCTCCTACACTTTTTGGTCTTTACATTGACGAGCTAGAGCATGTTATACAGAGTGATGGAGGGGAGGGTTGTACATTGGGCGACTTCATTATTGCTATTCTCCTTTATGCTGATGATGTGGTTTTGCTTTCACGGACGAGAGAGGGTTTGCAGCGACACTTAGATGCTCTTCTTTCTTTCTGCACACGGTGGGGTTTGTCAGTGAATGTGGCCAAGACTAAGGTTATGGTGTTCAACACCTCTAGGTCTTTCATGATGCGGCAGGAGCTTCTATGGGATGGTCATCCCCTAGAGGTTGTTGATTCCTATACATATCTATGAGTACTATTCTCGGGGCCTACGTTCAGCATGAGACACGCAGCTATTTCCCGGGTACGGAAGGGCTATGCCTCACTGGTAGATTTGGAGAGACTATGTTTCAGCTCACACATCAGAGATGCGACTAGTAAGTGTCGGCTCTTTGACACTATGGTTGTGCCCTCAGCTATGTATGCTTCCGAGACATGGAGTACTGGTCTGACAGCTACTGATTGGACATATATCTCCCGGCTCCAGATTCGTTTGCTCTCCCGGATGATACGGGCTAAGCCCTCAGTACCACACCAGATTATCTTGGCGGAGTTCGCGGTCCTCCCCATTCAGATTGAGGCCTTATTCCATATTGTGACATTCATACAGAGGTTAGAGGATCTTCAGGACGGGGGTACACATTATGTAGTTGCAGCTTTATCTTCATCCCGGCGCCTACACTCAGAGGGACACCTTTTCTCATGGTACTCCCAGGCTTGCCGTCTCCTCTCCACATTGGGTATCCAGATTAGTGATCTACCTGCGGGCACCCACCAGTACATCAGAGGCCTCCTTTACAGATCATATCTTCATACCACTTGGCAGGGTCCATTGGGGACCAAGAGTGAGTTTTATCGTACACACTTTCTATCTCTTGATCCGGCTGGCTGCCCCATAGTATCTGGTTACTTGCTGAGGAGTATATCACATAGTCTGCGGATAGCGATGGGTCAGTTTCGGGTTTCTTCACATCAACTGGCTATTGAGACTGGCAGATACAGTGGCACCCCACGAGAGGACCGGCTCTGTAGCATGTGTGTTATGCATGAGACTGAGGACGAGTCACATTTCCTCTTGAGATGTCCAGCCTACTATGAGATACGGGGGCGGTACTACTGCTTGTTCAGAGAGCACCCAATTACACTTTCTACCTTGATATCTTATGAGGACCCTAGATGTGTCGCATTGATGATCCGAGAGATGTCAGACCTGAGGAGAAGGAGACTAGATGGTACACATTCCCTGACACAGCTGAGCATTGATGAGTGCATATCCCGTCGGAGACAGAGATCCGAGGTACCCATAGGCAGCGACTCAGATGGAGAGGCCGAGATTCCCGACTCCTTTGTACACCGGCATCAGAGACCATGTCGACGGCCAGAGAGACAGTCAGTTATTAGATCACAGCCCAGAGCGCCACGGTAGCAGAGACGACACCGACGGCCTATCCGGCGACAGAGGTCCAGGACACATCTAATCACACCTTCACAGCATACCATCCACCATTTCTTTCATGCTGATGGGCATCGTGATATATGATTCCAGGCTATTGGATCCTGACTGGGCCAGCTGTCTTTATGCATTGTATTTGCAGTTATTTAGTTTTATAGATGATTGAGCTTTAAGCTCCTATGTGCACACTTGACATGTACCTTTTCTTAGTCCTATGTACCTTAGGGTATTCAAGGACATTAATAAAATCTTTCTTTCTTTCTCTCTCTCTCTCTCTCTCTCTCTCTCTCTCTCTCTCTCTCTCTCTCTCTCTCTCTCTCTCTCTCTCTCTCGCCTTGATTGAGGAAGCTAAGTACAGGAAAGGGAGGGCTTACTGCTGTTTTGTAGATTTCAGGAAAGCCTTCGATTCTGTACCACGCTCCCTGCTCATTCAGAGACTTCGCGACCTTGGTTTCTCCACAGATATTGTTTTAGCAGTGATGGCTCTTTATGAGAAGGTCTTGGGATGTTTACGACATAGCAGTGGCCTATCTGATCGCATTTGGAGCACCATTGGGGTGAAACAGGGGTGCTCTCTTTCACCGGTTCTCTTTGGATTGTATATTGATGAGTTAGAGCGAGTCATCTCACAGTGTGGCGGGGGTGGCTGTAGACTTGGCACCATTCTGATTGCTATTCTCCTTTATGCGGATGATGTAGTACTAGTATCCCCGACCAGAGAGGGTTTGCAGAGGCAGCTGGATTGTTTACAGGGATTTTGTACCAGATGGGGGTTGGGGGTGAACACTGCGAAGACCAAGGTTATGGTCTTCAACACTTCTCGAGCCTTCATGCAGCGCCAGGAGCTCATCCTAGATGGACAGGCCTTCGAGGTAGTTTCCTCTTATACCTATTTGGGGATACTCTTTTCTGGTCCTATCTTCAGCATGCGGCAGGCTGCCACCACCCGACTTGGGAAGGGGCATTCCTCTCTTGTTCAGCTTGAGTGGTTCTGTTTCAGGAAGCTCATCCGAGATGCTCGCAGTAAGTGTAGACTCTTTGATACTATTGTCACCCCCACAGCCTTATATGCAGCAGAGACATGGTGTACCGGCCTCCCTTCATCACATTGGGCCAGCATTTCACGATTGCAGACCACCATGTTAGCTCGTATGATTCGGGTGAAGCCCTCGGTTCCACATGAGATCCTTCTTGCAGAGTTTGTCGTTCCACCTATTCAGATATATGTCGCGTTCCAGCTCATCACATACATTCAGAGAATCCAGGCTCTGCCCGATGAGGATATGAGATATACACAGACAACACTTGTTTCCTCACACTTTCTTCATGACCAGGGTTATCGACTATTGTGGTTTTCTCAGGCATCCCAGTTCCTCCTTGAGTCATTTGGTATCTCCATTACAGAGCTCCCCTCCGGTACTCATCAATATATCAGGCGCATCTTATATCGGGCATATCTTGACCGTACTTGGGGGCAACAGCTTGGGGTTAAACCCGGCTATTACTGGACTCATTTTATTGAGCTTGACATAGCAGGGTTCCTGGTCTTACCGCATTATTTGGACTCAAGACTATCACATTGCCTCAGATTTACATTGGGACAGCTCCGAGTATCATCACATCTGGTAGATTCCAGGGTACCCCGAGAGAGGAGCGGATTTGCCAATTATGCTCTTTAGGGGAGGTGGAGTCAGAGGAGCACTTTATCTTTAGGTGCCCGGTATATTATGAGATCAGAGGGCGATACCACTGTTTGTTCCTAGACACACCTGTCACCTTACGATCTCTCATAGCTTATGAGGATTCCCGATGCGTGGCACTCATGATACGAGAGATGTTTATACTACGACAGGATTTGTATCAGACAGCCCAGCCGAGTCAGGTTTCTCAGCCTCAGATCACTTCTTTCTTCTCCAGGAGGAGAGGACGATTTGATGACGGTGACGACGACAACGATGATGACCTACCTGCCCACAGAGACCAGAGATAGCGTCCCACACATACCCATGTTGCAGCACGAGCTACTCGACCTATCACAAGGAGACCTCTTCATCCTCTCAGACGACGTCAGAGACCACCAGTGGCCCTTCATGCCGCGTATTACATCCTTCTATAGCATCAGCACCAGCAGGACAGGACTAGATGATAGCGTCATACCTCACTCATGACTGTTAGCAGTATACATGCTCCCACTTGTTTCTTATAGCATCACATCTATTTCAGTTTATAGCTTTAGCTCTAGACTTGCTACTTTTGTTACTGTTTTGGAGACGTTCCATACGCTCCTATGGTTACCACATACTTGACATGTACATTTACTAGTCTTATATGCCTTTTGGCATGGAAAAGACATTAATAAAGCTTTCTTTCTTTCTTTCTCTCTCTCTCTCTCTCTCTCTCTCTCTCTCTCTCTCTCTCTGTCTCTCTCTCTCTCTCTCCCCCCCACAGCCTTATATGCAGCAGAGACATGGTGCACCGGCCTCCCTTCATCACATTGGGCCAGCATTTCACGATTGCAGACCACCATGTTAGCCCGTATGATTTGGGCGAAGCCTTCGGTTCCACATGAGATCCTTCTTGCAGAGTTTGCCGTTCCACCCATTTAGATATATGCCGTGTTCCAGCTTATCACATACATTCAGAGAATCCAGGCTCTGCCCGATGAGGATATGAGATATACACAGACAGCACTGGTCTCCTCACACTTTCTTCATGACCAGGGCTATCGACTATCATGGTTCTCTCAGGCATCCCATTTCCTCCTTGAGTCATTTGGTATCTCCATTACAGAGCTCCCCTCAGGTACTCATCAGTATATCAGGCGCATCTTATATCGGGCATATCTCGACCGTACTTGGGGGCGACAGCTTGGGGTGAAACCCGGCTACTACTGGACTCATTTTATTGAGCTTGACATAGCAGGGGTCCCGGTCTTACCGCATTATTTGGACTCGAGACTATCACATTGCCTCAGATTTACATTGGGACAGCTTCGTGTATCATCACATCAGTTGGCTATTGAGACTGGTAGATTCCAGGGTACCCCGAGAGAGGAGCGGATTTGCCAGTTATGCTCTTTAGAGGAGGTGGAGTCAGAGGAGCACTTTATCTTTAGGTGCCCGGTATATTACGAGATCAGAGGGAGATACCACTGTTTGTTCCGAGACAAACCTGTCACCTTACGATCGCTCATAGCTTATGAGGATTCCCGATGCGCGGCACTCATGATACGAGAGATGTTTATACTACGACAGGATTTGTATCAGACAGCCCAGCCGAGTCAGGTTTCTCAGCCTCAGATCACATCTTTCTTCTCCAGGAGGAGAGGACGTTTTGATGACGGTGACAATGATGATGATGACTTGCTTGCCCACAGAGACCAGAGACAGCGTCCCACACATACCCATGTTGCAGCACGAGCTACTCGACCTATCACGAGGAGACCTCTTCATCCTCTCAGACGACGTCAGAGATCGCCAGTGGCCCTTCATGCCACAGGCCGTATTACATCCTTCTATATCATCAGCACCAGTAGGACAGGACTAGATGATAGCGTCATATCTCACTCATGACTGTTAGCAGTATACATGCTCCCACATGTTTCTAATAGCATCACATCTATTTCAGTTTATAGCTTTAGCTCTAGATTGCTACTTTGTTACTGTTTTGGAGACGTTTCATACGCTCCTATGGTTACCACATACTTGACATGTACATTTACTAGTCTTATATGCCTTTTGGCATGGAAAAGACATTAATAAAGCTTTCTCTCTCTCTCTCTCTCTCTTAAAATTGCAGAACTTAAAATTTCAGATTCTTCTCCCTCTCCTTTGTGAGAGATGTTTGAGCTACGATCATTTATTTCCTCTCCTCCGTGAGAGATAAGCTTTTTTACATAGCGATTTACGTTTTAGTTTAGCTTTCTGTTGACGGCATTGTCCCGTCCGAGTTCCATTTACTCTGATGTACTCCTTTTCGTCTTATACGCCTTTTGGCATGGAAAAGATGTTAATAATGCTTTCTTTCTTTCTTTCTTTCTCTCTCTCCAACACTCCAGCGCTCCTCCTCCATGGCAGCTTAGGGTGCCCTCCATCACCCATCATAAGGAAGAAGATAATTCTACTCAAATGTCTACCTTTATTTCTACTATCATTTTTGAAGAAAGACTAAGAGATGTAAAAGCTAATGCTTGGTGCACCAAAAAGGACAATAGCACCCTTATCATTTGCTTCAAATCAAAAGAAGATAGAAGAAAAGTATTGAGACTTAAAGCTTATTTGAAGGGCACACATATTTTTAGATGATGATCTCACTTATATATCAGTGGAGGAATGAAGGAAAGCTTTTCAGGAAGCTAAGGCATCTGGTAGAATTGCTATTTATCGAGATGGTCAGGTTAGATATCTACTTCTAGTGCCTACAAAGTTGTGGTCCCCGGGATAGCTCGAAACAATTCGAAAATTTAAAACTTGCGTTAGATCACATCAACAACCTCACAAAGAGGAAAAGAGAGAAAAAGGAAACCAATAAGCTACTCTTAGCACTTGTACCGTACCACATAAAATTTCCACTAGCTCCAACTAGAGGTTTTCCATGTGAGATGGAAGTCTCTCCAGGTGAGATAGTCAAGGTGATTGTATCCTTCTCCTCTGTGTACCCTTCCAGTGTACCCTTCCAGGAGTCAATGTCTCTCTCCACAGCCCCCTGTTTATATAGGAGGGACCATCCACCCTAAAAGCAACACTATGCTAACATGAATTGGAAAAGGTGTGTCATATGAGAGAGGGGCAGAGGTGTCACACTTCATACTCACGAGTATTTGGTTGAATAGAGGGACATAGTAGTGGAGGGTGTAACCTTGGAAAGAGTTGGTAACCTAAAAAAGGGATTTCTTGACCTTGTTCCTAGAACGTAATGTAACACTTCTTAAAGGAAGGGGTTTGTTATGGCTTTCGAGTTGAGGTGACAATGTTTTTTTAGGTATAGGATAGAGAACATCAGAGCAGAGGATAGTATGCCTAGTACTATCATGTGCCTAGGTAAGTGTTGAACTGGGTAGCCAGTGCCCACAGTGAGAAACCACATGCTCAGTTCAGGTATATATGGGACCTTTAGCGCTTATCTACTACCCTTTAGTAGTATAGTTTGAGAGATCTATACGATTACATGGTTGTGTGTTGATTTTGATCACTCTCCTCCACTTATTGCTTTAGCTGTTTCTACACACAAGCTATTTAATTTCCAGCTTGGCATTGATGTGCTTTGACTAGGTGAATTTTTTTTTTTGTTATTCTTTACATTGACCGATGGCTCAATCATGGATAAGGAAGCAAATACCTCCCATTTAAGAGTTGAAAATTGAAAATTTAGATCATTTACATGTTACTTTCCTGGCCAAGCCTTTACCTCATATTCTAATTTAGAGACATCCTTGTTGATTATATAATAAGTTTAACATCAAAGACCACTACAGGAGGAGAATATTTCTTAATCAGCTTGTAGAGTAACATTTTTGTTGTGAGCATTTAATTGAGTAACATTTGCAAACTTATTGAATCACAGCTGTTTCTTTCTCTTTTTGCAGCTAGATTTTCATTCCTACAATAAAGAAGATGATGATTATCAAGGGTATGACTACAGCTTGTTTGGGAAGCTTTCAGCTGTCCGGATTGTGTTTCTATACAGGTTCATTCAAGAGGTGATACCAATTTGGGAAGGCTATCTAAAATTTATTTCTCCTTTGAATCTGTTGAATTTCAAATTTATTTGTAATTGCCAATGTTCACTTTATGTGAAGTGCGATTTTGATTACATTGAGCTGCTTCTAATGGAATAATCTTTGAGCTACTTTTTGAAATTCGATGTTGTCTGATGCTTTGCTGGTTCTTGTGCATACATAGGTGATTGCTTATTTTGGTGCTCTAGCAACACCTCAAGTACAGGAAGTTATTACAGTGGTTGACAATGTTGGAGGAATTGAGAGGATGATACCACAAGCTGACATGGATGGGGCACCAGCAATTAAATTGAACGTGTCATTAGACACCCCAATAATAATTGTGCCACGCAAATCTTCTAGCAAAGAGTGCGCATCTGTTTTAATATCAAATAAGAAATTATTTTTGAACTGTGTGGCCTGTTTCTCCTTTTATTCTGCCTGAAGCATCATAGATTTGTGAGGGATTTAGGAGGTTTGAGAAAGATGGTAAGATTCATTGATTAATGTGAAATGTCGAAGATACAGGTTTATGCAGCTAGATTTGGGGCGACTTGAGGTATATAATATCTTTGAGTGGCATGGAGGTAGAAGAAATGAACCATCTGCAATCCATCTGGATGTCCTTTCTGTTGAGGTATACAGTGAACAGTTTTTTGCCTAGGAACAGAGGTTTAGATGATTTTGGTACCCAATTTTAACAAGCGATGATTTCTTGTTTGCAGATTACAGGAATAAACATGTTTGTTGGAATTGAGGGCAAACTTGGAAAGGCAATGATACAAGAAGCCAGTGGAGTGCATATTAAAGTTTCTCGGCCACTACGAGATCTATTCAAACAAATGCCAGAAGTACAAGTTGATGTGCAGGTGCGTTTCAAGCACAGTCCATATTGTTTAAGCGCTTATGTTTAGAGATGATATATTTCCTCTAGGTTCTAATTTGATTGATTCTTTTAAATAGAAAAGCAGGCTTTAAGGTGCTGTGGTGTCGAATCCTGACAATCAAAGGCTTCCTTTGTGACAATGCTTGAGGGAATAGGGGATGTTGAGTTTTCTATGATGATCTAGGCTTTAGTCACTAAATCTTGACTTTGCTGCAAGTGGAATCTTTTGACACAATCCAATTTATTGGAAGAGCAGTTATATAATAAATTTGAGAATTTGATGAGTAATATTGTGAATAGGATGCCCCAAGTGACTCATGGGATCAATTGTTGTTGAATGTCTTTAATGATGGTGGTGAGATGTTAAGATTGTTAAATTTAGCCTAGGAAAACAGGAACAAATTGATCCTAGTCCTGGTGGTGGGGCCTAAAAGTGTGATGTAATTAAATCTAGAAGCTTAGCTGTTGAAATGAAAATTTTGAATTCAAGTGACCAAGCCAAGGGATGAAGAGCCTCTGGCTCTGAGAACAAATGATTTTTCATCAGGGAGACTTAAAGAGGTTCAGCATTTGACATCAGTAAGTGTCCTTGGATGTGAGTAGAAGATGCTGAACAACCTATCATTGAGACACAACTAACAAGATGGCAAGTTACATCCTTGTTACTTTTGATAGGACTTTTGATTTAAATTTAGCTAAAGCTTTGGTACAATAAAGAAAGGCATGTAAGAAAAGGTACAAAGCCTTGACCGCGTATCTTGCACTTTGAAGTTGGTCATTGAAGTTAGAAGGGTGAATATGGAAGCTATGAGTGAAATTCATCCAATTACCAATTGTCTAATAAGAAGACTCAACTTGTCAACTAGGCCCATAAGGCTCTCGCAATCTCCACCTAGTAAAGAAAGAAGTAATCAATGGCTGAGGAGGAAAATGCTGAGATGTCCCGGAAATATCTCGCCTCAATATTAACATCGCTCGTACCATAAGAGTGACACACCGGGTGTCCTCATAGGCTATGAGTGAGCGTAGAGTGGTAGGCATGTCTTGAAACAAGCAGTGATATCTCCCTCTGATCTCATTGTATACATGACATCTAAAGATAAAATGCTCCTCAGACTCCACCTCACCTAGAGAGCATAACTGACAGATCCGCTCCTCTCTAGGAATATTGTGGAACCTCCCAATCTCGATAGCTAAGTGAGAAGACACCCTGAGCTGTCCTAGTGTGAATTTGAGGCAACGTGATAGTCTTGAGTCCAAGTAGCGTGGCATGACTTGAATCCCTGCTCCATCTAGCTCCATAAAGTGTATCCGGTAGAAAGCAGGCTTAACCCCTAACTAGCGACTCCAGGTCTGCTCTTAATGTGCTCAATAGAGAAATCGTCTGATATACTGATGGGTGCCTGAGGGAAGTTCTGCAATGGAAATACCAAATGACTCAAGGATGTGAGATGCCTGAGAGAACCATGATAATCTATAGCCCTGATCATGGAGATAATGTGAGGAGGATAGTGCAAGCTGTGTGTATCGTTTGTCCATCTCTGGTAATGCCTGCACCCTCTGAATATAGGTGATGAGCTGAAGAGCTGCCTCAATTTGTATACGTGATGTTATGGCCATATTCAGCTAAGGACATGGAATAGTCCTAATATGGTAGACCGGCCCTCCAGTGTTCGAGATTATTGGTCACGCCTAGATTTTATTCCATTTATTCACTTTAACAAGTATCGGAAAGCTAGTGTCTTAAAAGAGGAAGCAGCCTAGCATTTACTTGTGTCTAAGGAGTTTTTAGGGGCCTTCGCTAATGAATTTTTTGGATAACCGAAAAATTTAAGGGAGGAAGAAAATGAGACACCTGAGTAGGGAAATGTGATAGTGTTGTGTAATTTGGATTGGTTAATAATCCATGTATGGAAATCGCATAGCACCGGGTTGTGAAATTCATTAAATTGAATTTATTTTGAATATCTATAGGACCATGAGTTGACCCTATTTGTTATTGGAAATTGTGACATTGGAACGAGAATGATACATGGTTCACATTTGTACTATAAAGAGCCTTATTCCTAAGAGTTGGAACTCTTGGAAGGTAGGAATTTGGGAAAGTTAGTACCAATCGGATGGGTTGTTTATGTGACGGTAAAGCCATGTGCAGATTCTTGTTAAATCACAATTTTGTTATTGGATTATTGCGATCCATTAGGAACAAATATGGGGGTACTCCAGTACTTGGTCGAATAGATGTGCATATCTGGTATTGGATCCAGATAGAGTTTTTAGATCTCTGGATTATCAGATTATGCGGTTTAAAGATCTTCTTGAAGTTGATAATTGAGAGTAATGTTTCTATCACTCGGGATAAGATATTTTATGATTTTGAGGAAAAAGTTCGGTTTGTAATAGTATTGATACTCATTACTGACTTTTTCGAATCTTTGATATCTTATACGTTGTCTCATGAGAACTTTTTAATTGAAATTATGGAATTTCTTTTAAAAGGGGGAGAAGAAATTGATAGGAATAAGACTTGCATGGGATCAACCAGTTGCATAGATTTCTTTTGTGGAATCCAGTTTGTGTGCAATGGTAGAACTATCCAGTGGAATAGAGGAAATCTCTAGTGATTGTTTTGTATAATCTGGAACTAGAGTGATTTTGGGAGTTTTGAGCTGTGAGATATTCATGAATATGGGAAGTAGTGGTAAAGATTAAAATAAGGTCACTGATTGTCTACCAAGTACCATTTAGTTATGGATTAGATCAGTGGAATAGAGCTTTAATCTTAACCTTATGTCCAAAGATGTCTATATAAGTCAGCCTAATGTTGGTTTGTGCACTAAGATATGAAGTAGGCTGAATGATTGAAGGAATTTTGTTGATAAAAGTATGATAATTGGAAAACTTGTGATGTGGAATTATTCACTTCAGAGATTTCCCAGATATGTTATTTACTCAAGAGAAATAGAATCTTCCGTAGCTGAGTTACAAGATTCTCAGTGAGATATGTGAGTAACATATGCAGATTTTGGAGAAATCAGCCAGATAAGGACATATGTGTTTATGTACTGGGTCATAGTGAGATTTTTCTCATATGTGCACGATTAATCTTGTTTGGATCTAGTATGAATTCCTGGTTACTAAGGTTATCTGGTGCACTTAACCTAGTTGTTTAACATAGACATATGATCAAGTATTGTGTTTGACAATTACTTGCTGAGTAAACAGATCTGTTCTAATAGATCTATAGGTTAACTTAAAAAATGATTTGGATAATGATCTAAATGTGGTGTTATACTAGTATAAATAAGATCTGCACCTAGTTTCTAAATCAGGAGCAATTAATTTGAGTAGTTGATTTACTACTGTGGAAGTTAATTGGTAAAATGGACAGTGTGAAGAGAATTCACCGAAAACTGTCTGTTTTATGTGTATCGCTTGTAAGACACATAATTTATGAGTCATTCGGATTCATCGAGGAATTGTGTGCATAGGATACTGAATTCTTGGATGATTATTTCTCAGTTGAGAAATAAACTTGATTCATTAGTGATAGTATCCCTGTGAGCTCAATTGGATACCGGATCCTAATGGTGCCAAGAATGGTAAACTGAATTTTGGGAATTCAGCAGAACTTTGTATCCCTAGATGCTGTTCTAGGAGATTGTATAAAGTTTATGTTGTTAAAGACGAATGTTGTAAAGGTCTTTTATTTCTTGGTTGATTGTAGAATTTGGAACTCATAATTTGATTAAGAATCAGCTTGGAAGAATATTCTTGGAATCCAGTTATTTTCCTTGTGGTAAAGATTTCAGAATGATTCTTTTTTTTCTTGAGTTGTATGTTGTACATATACTCCAGTATCTTCCAATGATTAAATCTGGTTTTGGAATCCTGTAAATTATGATTGACGAATCATAAGATTCTAAATGTTTATGATTGACAGATCATAAATTGATTCTTAGGGGTCATTAGAAGCTTATAAGGAAATGTGAGGATTCTTAAGATAATGAGTAATTCTTGATCAATTGGGTGAGTCAAGGATTTAGATCTGTTGGTTGAACTCTAAATTTCTTTACTCCAGTACATACTTGAGATTGTGTGGATCTCACATGCATTTTCATTAAGTAATTACTTACTTATGAGGAATTTGCTTATCTTTCAGATTGTAGTTTATAAGTGCTTGTGTGCAAAGTTCAGTATATATAGGAATTTGCTTATCTTTCAGATTGTAGTTTATAAGTGCTTGTGTGCAAAGTTCAGTATATATCTCCAGATTTATAGGAGACAGATAAATCTATTAAGATGCGGATAGATGCTGATTTCTTGCATATGGTGCTAGAAATGGGTCTGTAAACTCATTAAAGTAACTGCAGTACTCTGGATCGAGTTATAATTGTTTGAGACTTCATGGATCTCCTAGAGATTTTAGATGACTGAATTGTGGAATTTTAGAATATTCGTATATTCTAAGAATATGTGTACCAAGAAGCATTATTTTCTGCAAGATATTGAAATGGAATTTCTTCAGCTTTTGGATTTGATTTCTGAAATAAGGTGAATCACCTAGTGGTTTATGTAATTAGGATTACATGAAGGTGATGAAGTTTTGTTTTGGAGTAGATCAACCCATGTGGAGGATTTATAGCTTAGTGTATCTTTTGGAATTTGAGTTAGTATTGTTGCATCTCTGAGTACTTATTCAGATGGAGAGATCAGACTAAGAATAATGATTCATGGGAATGATTTGAAAGCTTAAGGAATAGTTTCATGTATTCTTTTTTCCGTTCTGAGGACAGAACCTGTTTAAGGGAGGAAGAATGTTATGACCATATTCAGCTAAGGACATGGAATAGTTCTAATATGGTAGACCGGCCCTCTAGTGTTCGAGATTATTGGTCACGCCTAGATTTTATTCCACATCGAGGCCTGTTGGTGACTAATGACCTTGAGAGGACCCAGACACTCTAATTGAGACATATGGAGTAGTGCATGTATGTGTGACTGATATAGGCAGGAGGTATGCATGAAGAGCTGTGACCTATTTATAGTTGACCTGCATGGGGATTGCATGTGCTCATGCACAGGATCCTACTCTCTATATATTCCGTCGACGATTTTGGTCTAGGTTACCTGTAGAGCTCTTCTCCTCTTGCTATCACATGACATGGCTTGGGGGCTAGATCCAGGAGGATTCTCTAGGAGGGATCTAGGATTGGTTGGGTGGTTTTGCTCCACAGTCTCTCTTGTGTTTTCCTATCCTCATCTTAGGGGTTTTTTCCCTAGTGCTCTTTACACGTGGAACTGCAAACTCAGCTAGAAGAATATGTGGAACATAAGGCTTCACTCGAATCAACCGAGCTAACATGGTGGTCTGTAACTGTGAAAGAATGGCCCATTGTGAAGAGGGGAGACCTGAACACCATGCCTCTTCTGCATTTAGAGCCGTGGGGGTGACAATGATATCAAAGAGGCAACACTCACTGCGAGCATCCTGGATGGACTTCCGAAAACAAAACTGCTCTAGCTGAACAAGGGAGGCATGTCCCTTCCCCAGTCGAGTGGTAGCAGCCTGTCTCATACTAAAAGTAGGACACGGGAAAAGGATCCCCAGGTATGTATATGAAGGGACCACCTCTAGAACCTGTCCATAAGAAATGAGCTCCTGTCGCTGCATGAATGCTCGAGAAGTGTTGAAAACCATAACTTTGGTCTTCCCAATATTCACCCCTGGGCCCCATCTGGTACAGGACTCATGTAAGCAATCCAACTCACTCCCAACCGTTCAACCGGATGGATCTGTCGCTGTAGGCCCTCTGTAGTCGGTGAGACTAGCACAACATCATCGGCATAAAGAAGGATAACAATCAAGAGATCTCCAAGCCTGCAACCAGTACCACCACACTATGTAATGACTCTCTCCAACTCATCAATATACAGGCCAAAGAGGATCGGTGAAAGGGAGCAACCTTGCTTCACCCCAATAGTGCTCCAAATATGATCAGAGATGCCACTACTATGTCGGAAACATCCCAGGACGCGCTCATAAAGCGCCATCACAGCCAAATTGACGTCGGTGGAGAAGCCAAGATCTCGGAGTCTTTGAATAAGCAAGGCACGAGGAACAGAATCAAAGGCCTTCCTGAAGTCCACAAAATAGCAGTAAACCCTGTCTTTCCCTTGCTTAGCTTCCTCAATCAAGGCCCGTAACGTGAAGATGTGATATGTAGTAGAATAATGAGCCCGAAAACCTGCCTGACCCATAGCATGTAGTCTCCTAGTCTATGCCTCTGAGCTCACAACCGACTGAAGTATAGAGCTTTGCCAAGACATGCCCAATCATGATAGTGCGGTAGTTACTAGAAATCATATGGTCACCATTCTTATGCATGGGATGGATGATGTTAGCGCACTAGGACGAAGGGAAACCAGAAACAACTGCGAAATTAAGAAGAGTGGCTATGGTGGGAGCGAGTAAGTCGGATGCATGGGCAAGGAGTTCAGACTCGAGGTCTTCGATATCTCTGGCTTCATGGGACTTCATCTTCTTAATGGCAGCAAGTACCATATCGGATGTGAAGAAGGAGAACTCAGATAGCCTTGGAGATATGGAGATGGGTGAGTCAGTGGGGAAAATATATAAGCGAGTAGCGTAATCAGTCCAAATGCAGAGTTCTTCCAAGAGGTGGTGGAGAACGGGGAATGAACTCACGCTAGAAAGTGCTCGAGGAAGAATTGAAAAGATGGTCAATAAGACGTTTCCCTTCAAAGTCATCAAAAGCACGCTTTTTACGGCGGAGAACATGGTGGTAAGAATGTTGGGAAGATCGAAGCAAGAGCAGAACATGGATATGTGAATAGGTGACTAAAGGATGAAGAGAACGACACTGGGCATCCCAGGGAGGGTGCAGTGATCAAGATGTGTGTCGGGTTTTGCTGGGATCGGGCTTGGTGGGAAAGGCTAGTCAAGCGGCAGTGTGGAGGGAGGTGGTGAGAAAAGCGCCTTGGGTGTCAATTGGACTATCATGGGGAAAGGAGTGTAGAAGCGAAGCCAGGCAGTGCCGGTACATTGGCATGTAGATGGGGTCAAATGTGTATTTGGGTGCTCGAGTAAGCGTAGGTAGTGAAGATGGATGAGTGGGCAGAAGGTGGCTGATATCGAAAGACAGAAAGGAGTGATCAGAAAGGGTGGTGGGGGAAACGTGGAAATCAAAGACAATGGATACGAAGGATGGTGACTCCATGAGATAGTCAATGACACTATGTCCTCCACTGTGAGGATGACATGTATATTTGTCTGAATGTGGCCAATAATTGTGGTTATGGACGGATGTAGGTGGGCATATTAACCTCAACTTGGAGCTTTTGCTAGTAGTTAGGTTCTGTCAAGATGGTGTTTTTGATTGTGATGACTCTGTACGATGTATTGTGATGATAATGGAGATTTGTTAGGTACGCACGCACGCACACCACACACACACATCCACACACACCATTGTGGCCACTGCACGTGAGTATGTCCCGTACTCACGTATGATGAGTGGAAGTATGCCAAAGTTCAGATCTGTGGAGGTTTCACAAATGCAAATCTGTAAGTCTGAATCATTGAATTTGGAGAGCTGATACTAGATATATCTACCAATATGAACTTTGATTCAAGGTTGGAAAAATATTTCCTATTGAATTGACTTCATGTTTAAGGTAACAAGACCATCTGCTTTTAGGTGCTTACTTACAGCTTTCAGGTGAACTTGAGATCATTATTTTAGTTAGTGCACATTGCCAATGTGGATACATGTCAGAGTCCTTTTGGAATAGATGATCCATAATAGTACAAATATGTCTTATTTTTATGTCTATCTTTGTCAAGTGTTGAAAGGCTTCTTTTCTAGAGTTGATTCGTAGCTTTTGTATTGAGTGAACAGGTTGAAAGCTTGCGTGGAATAATGTCCGATAAGGAGTATCTTGTCATCACAGATTGTGCAGCAACTAACGTGGGTGAACCAGCAAAATTTCCTCCAAACTTCAGAGATGACCACTCTAGTGAACCAGAGGATCTAGAGTTTTCGGTTGTAAAGCATCAGGAACCAGAAAGGGAAGAAGCTACTTCTCACAAAAGCAATTCTGAAGAACAAGCTTTTTCCACCTGGACAAAAGTCTGGGTAACTGTTGATGTGAAGCATTCTGAGCTAGAACTGTGCACTGGTGACCGGGATCTGTCTCTAGCTCGCGTACAGGTAAGGCTTTCCATGTGGTTTATGGTTTTTCTATCTCATCTCCAGGAATGGTTTCAGCTTCATGACTAATCTAAAAGATTACTATTGGATGATGATCAAAGTTAAATCTTAGTTTCTGGGTGAGTAGGGGATGACTCCTTGGCACTTGCTGGTGGCACACTAAAGGGTCATTTTGTATAATCATACTGCCTTGCATAACAGATTCAAGGATTGTGGCTTGGGTATCGAAACACATCTACTGACGAAATGGATCTTTATATCACAGTACCAAAGCTATCTATTTTTGATGAGCGTGCTGGAACAAAGCCTGAGATGCAACTAATGCTTGGCTCCGTAACAGATGTTGAGAACTGTGTTTCAGAAAATACCGCGGAAGTACAAACTTCCATCCAATCAGATTCTGATGTGAATTTGACAATGCTGGTGATGGACTTGCGAATGAAGCCTGACTCACAAGCTTTTGTTATACGAATCCAACGGCCTCGGCTTCTTGTAGTGGTGGATTTTATACTTTCAGTTGCTCAGTTTTTTGTACCCTCATTGAGCACCCTTACTGGACAAGATTCAGCAAATATTAGGAAAGATCCTATAGTTGCTTGTGATTATATTAGATTGACGGCTTCGGATTACCAGCAAAAAGAGAATGTGGTTACTCTTTCTTCAGATTGTCAACTTATTGCTGATGCTCATGACGTGGATGAATTTATTTATGATGGATGTGGAAGTTCTCTCTATTTAAACTTGAAGGATTATGTTCCATACTCGATTTCACAGCCTCTTATTGTCGTTGGTTGTGGCAAGAATTTGCGTTTCAAAAATATTCACATTAAGGTATCTCTGTCTGACTGGGTCAAGATGCGCAACTGACTGATTTTTCTTTCTGCATGCTTAAACAAAAATATCAAATTGAGTAGGCACCATACAGATGCTTACATATTTTTTGATCCAACTGTAATGCATACAGAATGGCTTGCGAATAAATGAATGCATTTCTCTTGCTAGTAATAGCAGCTATAGCATTTCTCCAGAGGATGGCGTCATTATAAGCAATCTGAGAGAAGATGCCTTAAGATTGGATGCCGATGAAGCCTTGGGTGATAGTGTTGGTGCCAGCCCTTCAGGTCAGGTGACGACTGGTGGTCAAAAAACTGAAAATACAGACCTCAACTTAGTCCTTGATATACAGGTTCATGGCTTTTTCCCATTTATGAGTACGTGTGAATATGTAATTTTGTTAGTATAAATGATCTGTGAACATGGTTATTAAACTCTGGTAGCTTTTGGTTTTTTTCGTAGTACTCAGCTGTTAAGGATCCTTGTGTTGTTTGATTATCTTGTCATCCATTCACATTTGGCTTGATCAGCAAGTTCCTTATAGCCTGATCCATATAATACAAAAGCAGAAAAGTGTTGTGCATGAATCATAACCAATCAATCAACAAGCCTCAATTTTGCAAACCTGGAAATGGGAATCGAATGGAATAAGAGGAAAGTGCTGCCAATAAGTTCCTTATGCATATTTCCTTGTTGAGTGACTAGGAAATGGATACTGTCCACAGCTTAGGGAGTCCGGAATGCAGGTGCTCAAGGTCTCAGGAATAGAGCTTTTTCTTGTCCTCTTTATGAAGCAGTCAAATGTATGATTAGATATTTAATGTCCTTTGTCTCGTTCATTTCCATCTTTAGTTTGTAATTCAAGCATATTTATTGTGTTTGATTTAGACATATCACCACTTCGTGCCTCTTTTTATTCTTGTTATAAGCGTGTTTGCAGTGTCATGGAGTCACACTTATGTTACTGTTTGTTTAATGAGTTTATATGAGCACTTGCAAAAATTTTACAGGGTGGAAGGGCCACAGACCTGGCCCTTCTTCCTCAGAATATCAGGTCGAAGGGCTTGGAGAGTCTCCCATCTGGAAGGTGCAGCGAGTTGGGCACCGGGTGAGGTTGGTCTAAAATAAACAGAGAAACAAAGGACCTGACGGCCTTAGAATATTTGACTGATGCTTTTTGTATAGGAGGCTGTTGTATCAGTCGTCATACAAGTTGGACACATCCAAATTTAGGTATATCACAGTCGATAAACTGTAGATCCACGAGCTCCACATTTGTAACCTTTGTAAAATGACCACTGAATGGATTGATGATGCACAATATTTTGTTGAAGTGTCAAATCTGTAAGGGGTGACAGAATGTGACACTTAGTATCCTTGTCTTTTTGCTTCTTTGGCCTCTTGTTAGCTTGGACTGATCATCCAATGTCCTTAGCATTTTCTTAACAATTTATTACCAAAACCATTATGAACAATTTCTTCCACTGACATTAATCCAACCCAATGAGTTTGGCTCAGTTGGTTACCTTGGCATCCAAAGTTTCTTTGGTCCTCCCCTGGAAACCAAGAAGCATTGACATCAATCCATGTATAGGAGCATTGAGTTTTGTGTTCTTATTCTTCAGATCCCACATTGCCATAGGAGGACAATTGATATAATCCGGATTAGGATAAAAAAATATGCTACCAGAGAAGATGTCCTCAAGAATGATGCCGACTAAGCAACGTCCTTTCTAGTTCTTTGCACTTAGAAGTAAGTTCTTGCAAAATAGCAGTTATATTCTTGATCTTTAGGAAGCAATAAATTTGTGAACATTAGGATGCATCAGAAGTTTTCTTGTACAAATCCAAAATTCCTATCAAGTTTAAAATTTCCAAATGGATCCAAACGGTATAGAACATCCAAGCCTTGTCGACCATCATGGCGATTGGTTATGATAAAAGTGTATCAAATCTTGAACAAGTCAATGAAGTGCTGCCACAATGAAAAATATAGTGAAACATCTGGGCCCTCCATGGTTGAAGAAGACTTTCAAGCAAGTATCAGTTTGAAGTACATTCTTACACAGATTCTGGAGCTTAATACACTGAAGAAGACACTTGTTTCAATGGAAATCAAAACTACCATAAATATCTGCGATCATAGCATGAGTGGCGTACAATATTCATCAAACATCTGTCTCTAGAAACTTGGAATAGAGATGAATCACGATTCTTGTTAAGCTTATTATCCTCAATAATTTTCAATCTGGCCATGAGCGAGGTCACTTAACTGAGGATCTGCGAGAATGGGAAGCAGCTTGTTGAGTGTCACTGAAAAGTGAGTGTATGTTTTGGCTTAAGGTGAATTCAAATATGTGCAGTTTGTCAGTATGCAAGTGCCAAAAAGGGTTTTGATGTGAGTGCCGTAAAGTTCTCCGTTACAAATGTCAGCAAATTTTTTTTCAGTATATCTAAAAGTTAGATAGGGTGAGTATTGAAGGGTTGATGCAAGACTCAAATTGCCTTCACACAACTCTAAAATAGCAATTTTCAGAAAGCGTGTCATTTATTTTCCAATGGGCAAGCTGAGTGGAAGTGTCGTACTGACTGGTAAGCTATTGTATTGTTGCTGGAACATGGGCATATATAAGAACACCAGAGGAGCAGGTGAATAAGGAACCCACAAGAGGAAACCATTGTAACCCTCAAACATGTTCGAATCTTTTTGCAAACATATTTGAAACAAGTTTGAACATGGAAGTTTCAAAGTTTTTTTGGGGGCCTATGGCCCCAAAAAGGCAAAAAGGCCCCCACATGATTTTCAGGGCCCATTCGAACCCTGACCAAAGACAAATGATTGTCACCTGGGTCTTGTGATTTATGGATCCTTAATCACAGTAGAGTCCTTAGTTGCCCGTTCCGGAACGATGCCCCAAAAAAAAAAAGTTATGCTTTTTTACAAAGGAATTAATTTATATAAAAATTCAGCTAATTAGGAATTAATTTATATAAAAATTTAGCTAATTAACTTAAAAACAGAAAATTAACTACATTAAACAGATTTACTAATGAACAGACAATTAATTACAATAATCAGACTATTAACTAGGAGCCTAGGTCCTGCGGTACCGCGGTACCATGATGGTACCGCGGTACCACAATATAATAATATTTTTATAATATAATATTTTTTTAATTTAATATTTTTTTAATTTTTTTTTTACCTAAACCTACCTGCCCCCCTTGCATTTTCTCTGAAATTTTTTTGCGCCATCTCCGCCCTGCCTTCGTCGCTGTTTTTGCCTGCCTGCCATCGATGCCTTGCGTCGCCCTTCGCCCACGCAACGCCCTGCCTTGCATCTGATTTGCTTCGCCCTGCCTTCGCCCATTTTCAGCGTCTCTCCAACAATGAACCCTGCTGTTTTTTTCCAGCATTCCATCCTTCCAGCTTTAGCTTCATCTGCATTTTTTCCCTAGTTTTCTCCATCGCAATGGTGCAATTCGACCTTTCCGGTCTGTGGGACGAGGTGGATGTTGTCAGGCGGGTTGCCGACAAGACCAACAAGACCGGTCAGAAGGTCGTGCGTTGCCGATACTGCCTAGTCGAATTTGCTGCGTCCCTCACTCGCCTTAAAGGCCACCTGCTCGGTGCACGCGCCAAAAATGGTGGCACCTTAAATGCTGCTCCTTGTGGCAGCATGTCCGTCCTTGACAGGCAGCGACTACTGGACACCTACGGGCCACGTCTCGTGGCGGGGGAGAACACCATTTCGGAGGGCGTTCTCGGTTTTGCACCGCTCCTTATGTGGCTAACCCAGAGTTGCTGCCTGCTTGGCTGGCACGCACGAGGAGAGGGAGTGCATCCTCGTCCCGTCCCATTGCCCCTCGTCCCCCTCAGACAGTTCCGCCACACGCACCCCCATCTGCACCCATTCCGGTTGATTCCATCCCCTTGCGTCCGCCAGTTGCCACTGCAGTTCCACCACCACGTCCTGTTGCTCACACGCCCCCAGTTTACGATTTTCTCATGGACTCTCCGCCACTCGAGTAGGCCCAGGATGCTACTGACGAGGCCTTCGAGGATGTGGATGAGATCCCTTCCTCCCTCCCTTCCCATCCGGATGACCTCCCTAGCCAGCAGTTTTCGTATCCCATGCCAGATCTTGCCCCTCCACCAGTGCACCCCACTTATGCTGCTGCACCCATCCCTGCCAGTGCATCCCACTCTCCCCATTCCACGTCTACAGCCAATGCATCCACTAGTGCCCAGCCTGTCGTGCCATCATCCATTCCTGTCACGGTTGGTGCACCATGTTGGCGGTCCACCACCCGTCGCCCACCAAGTAGAGCCCTTGTGCAGCAGACCATTCGCGGCGCGCATTAGCCGCACATGGACAGAGAGGCCACACAGGTTGTGGCCAGTTTAATTTATGAGCTTAACCTACCTTTTGCCATCACCGATTCTGAGCCCTTTAGAAGGGCATTCCGCCTTGCACAGTCTGTTTGCCCTAGTTGGAGAGGCCCTAGTTCAGAGGTTGTCCGCACACACATGCTGAGCGATAGGGTCGAGTCCTTGTCTAGAGAGATGGAGCCTCTACGATGCCACTTGGCCACATATGGATGCAACATCATGTCCGATGGCTGGACTGATGTCAGGAGGAGGCCGATCCTCAACATCTTGGTCTCCAGCTGCATGGGTACACAGTTTTTGAGAGCCGTGGATTGCAATAGAGGGGGGAGAGTCATATCTGCAGAGTTCATGTACGACGTCATTAGGTCTTCCATCCTGTCCATAGGCCCCCGACATGTCGTTATGGTGGTGACGGACAATGCCACCAACTGCGTTCAGATGGGTGTCCTGCTAGAGGCCGAGTTCCCTCACATTGTCCATACCCCCTGTGCAGCGCACGACATAGACCTTCTCATGGGGGACATAGGTGCATTTCCTAAGACGTTGTATGGAGGGATAGCTGCTACCGAACATGGTCCACCAGGTAATGGGGAGCTGCCTCCTCTCTGGATCCTGAGCAGCCGAGTGACCGAACGTGCCCATGCTGAAACAAAATGCAGCTAGCTCCTCCATGAGTCTGATAGGATCCAAGCCAATGTGTGGACCCACCCTATAGATGTACTCAAGCCAATCCGATTCGAGCTCCCTGTCTGATATCTGTGTCGGAGAGAGGAAGAGGGGATGCAAGATGTGTGCAACGTTGTGGATACTCTTGTGAAAGTAGTTCCACCGCGTCTCCCAAATGAACTTCAGCTCCGTCATCCTGCACGAAGTCGAAGCAAATTTTGGAAAAAACGTAACATCGACAGAAAAACAAACTAGCAACCACTGAAAAGATAAAGACCAATTACATTACTATACCGCTTACCTCTCTGGCTGCAAGATGGGCAGCTGCAGGAACTGTCCGATTCGGTCCATGAGCTCATACACCAGTCCAAGTGTGGACCCCTCGCTGTCAGCCATGCGGAGCACAATGTAGAGTGGTCGAAGGAGTCCTGACAATGTCTGCGCATCCCTCCAGAACTGGTCTCCCCTCACCGTGGAAGAAAAGTGCTCCCCATCCTCAGTGTGCTGAAACGTACTGGCACGCCAAAGATCATTGGCAACCATCTGTAGAAGCTGTGCCCTGCACCTGATCAGACGGTCAATCACACCAAGTCGAAAGCAAAGTGTGTGGGGGCTGGCTTTCGGAGGTCCAAATGGCTGAACACCCGGAACATGGCAAGAACACGCCTCTTTCTGGTGACAAAAGTCACCAGGAAGAGGGCCTCGCGGACAATGGCTCTAACCCAGAGCGCATTGCAGGTGATGGGCTATTCTCCCATAGCATGTTGGTTGACGTCTCACTAAAATGTAGGTTTCAATTTTTGATCAAGTTGTTTTCCTGACATGCTCAATTTTGACCTTGCAGACGAAGATATCTGATTTGGAGCGCCAGGTTGACTTGCCTACGGACAACGTCCATCCCATGCCTGCAGATGACTTGGGCACACAGTTGATGGCAGAGAGAGAGAGGGAGCTTGCCGAGATGAGAGAGAGAGAGCTTGGGCTTGAGCACAGAGAGCCTCCATTGTATGAGGCAAATGAGCATGATGAGCATGAGCCCATTCGGGTTGTGTTTGCCAGATCAGAGTGGGATGAGGTAGATGATACAGGTGCATGGCACACACCATGGGCAGGGGTGTAATAGATCCTAACACCATAGTAGGGCAAACACTAATTGATCCACCCAACCTTGCCTACTCCCTGATATAGAGTAAGCCCCTCCTAGCCCAGTGTGAGGACTGGTAGCATGCAACTGCCAAGTGTCGGCCACGTGTCACTGACGTGGCCGACTGCACGTCGGGACCCAACTAGGGGCCCTGTCCTACTGACAGGGTCCCTAGACTGTGTTAGGCCCACCGTGGCTATGGACCGTGCTGGGGCACACTACTCACACTGTCTTACCCTGTTGGTCATGTACGCTGGACACGACCCTGACTGTGGTATCTGACCTATCACTGGTCACGAGCTCGTAACACTCCCTCCCCCTTAAGAACCGTCTTGGTCCTCTAAGACAAAGTCTGGAAAAATCTTGCGAAGGACGCTGCCTCTTTCCCAAGTGGCATTCTCAACAGGCTGATCATTCCACTTAACCAGATATTCTCGGTATAGAGTATGACGAGTTTGCGTCTCTCTACTATCTAGAATTTCCTCTGGTTCATGTGGAGGTTGTTGAGGATCCAATGGGAGAACTAGAACACTGTCCCCTACCAGATTATCTGATCTGGTTAAGGCTTTTCGTAACTGACTTACATGAAAAACTGGAAAAACCTTACTGCTGTGTGGGAGTTCTAGTTCATAGGTGACCTCGCCTAGTCTCCTACTGATGGTAAAGGGACCACAATACCTTGGAGACAACTTAGCACACACTCCTGATTTGAGGGTTTTAGAGTCAACTGGGACTCTCAAGTAGACTTTCTCACCAGTGGAGAACTGCACATCCGGTCTGTGTGGATCTGCATAATACCCGGGGACTGCCTAATGCTACGCTTAGCATGTTCTATCATCTGGTTTAGGTCCTCTAAAAAGTTTCTGGCTGCTTCAACTTTTTCTTGTTTAAACCATACAGCTGTGGGTGAGCGTGGTTGAAAACCGTACATCAGCATAAATGGGCTGTATCCCGTAGCTGAATGTTTGGTATAGTTATAAGCAAACTCTAATATCAAGAGATACTCCTCCCAATTAGTCTACTTCTTGCTGACGTATGCACGAAGCATATCCTCCAGCACCTGATTTACCCTCTCTGTTTGACCGTCCGTCTGTGGATGGTCGGTGGTACTCGTATTAAGTTTAGAATGGAGATGATGGAATACTGCCCTCAAAAAATTCCCTCTAAACTTACTGTCCCAGTCGCTGACTCTGTCGGAAGGTAGACCGTACAATTTAAATAGCCTGTCTACAAACAACCTCGCTAACTCTGGAGCTCTAACGGTTGTTTTGGTCGGAATAAAATGAGCCATTTTGGTCAGACGGCCAATTGTAACCCATATAGCGTCATTACCCTTTTGGGTTTTAGGCAAGCCTACTATAAAATCCATGGAGATACTCTCCCATTTACCCGCTGGTATTTCTAAGGGCTGCAACAACCCTCTTGCCTTTAAACGCTCTGCTTTGTTTACTTGACATGTCTGGCAACTGGTTACATACTGTTGGACGTCCTTTTTCATACTGGGCCAGAAAAATTGCCTACAAAGAAGCTCATAGGTCTTCTGTATGCCTGGGTGTCCCGCACTAGGATTGTCATGACATTCATATAGGACCTGCTGCCTATAATCCTCTGAATTGGGGACAAATACTCTATCTCTATAGAGCAAGTACTCATCCTGAATGGAATACTGTTTCCATTTGAATCCTTGAGTCAACTAACCCTCAACCCCTGGGGTTTGCTTGGGTAGTACAGGCTCAGAATCCTCAACGTCATCTGACGACGTATACTCGGACTCATCATAATCCTCAACGGAAACTGCCGTATTCTTGGATGAACTGGCACCAGCCTCGGGAATTGGTTCTAGAGTCTGTAACTGTCTACTCTGGACTGAGTTCCAGATAGTAGAGAAGAATGCATCACGCTGGCACTTCCCTCTCAAGGACACGAGTAATCAACTCTGCCCAACGAGCTTTCCGACCTCTAAGCTCAGGTTGATTGCAAAGGTATCTGAGACTTTCATGGTCTGTCAGGACCTCAAAGTTGGCACCAAGTCTTAAGGGCATGGACTATAGAAAAGAGTTCCTTTTCATAGGCACTGTACCTAGTCTGAGTTGCCTCGAGTTTTTTACTCTCGAACGCAACTGGTCATCCACCCTGAGTTAGCACAGCACCAACTGCAAAGTCGCTAGCATCTGTTTCGACCACAAATGGCTGATTGGGGTCGACGACGTTTAAAACTGGTGTTGTGGCTAAGGCTGTTTTGAGAGCATCAAAGCTCTCCTGCTGTGCGGACTCCCAAATGAACTCCTTTCCCTTCCCCTTAAGAAGATTTGTCATGGGAACTGCTATCTGAGCATATTCCTTGACAAATCGTCTGTAATATCCCGCCAAACCAAGAAAAATTTGAAGTTCCAAAATATTCTGAGGTCTTAGCCAACTAAGTATGGCTTTAACCTTATTCGGGTCCATTTTAATCCCATCTGACGAGATAATGTGACCCAAATATGCTATTTCCTCTACGAAGAATTCACACTTGGATTGTTTAGCATAAAGCTTATGCTTTCTGAGCAGTCGAAACACCTTTCTGAGGTGTTTTAGATGCTCCTTCCTCGTTTTGCTGTAAACGAGGATGTCATCTAAAAATACGACTACAAACTTACCCAAGTATGGTCTGAGGACACTATTCATGAAGGTCATAAAGGTAGCTGGAGCATTTGTGAGCCCAAATGGCATCACCTTAAACTCATAATGACCGTGACGAGTCCTAAAAGCTGTTTTCAAGACATCTTCCGACTTTATACGGACTTGATGCTCCTTCCTCGTTTTATTGTAGACGAGGATGTCATCTAAAAATACGACTACAAACTTACCCAAGTATGGTCTGAGGACACTGTTCATCAAGGTCATAAAGGTAGCTGGAGCATTGGTGAGCCCAAATGGCATCACCTTAAACTCATTATGACCGTGACGAGTCCTAAAAGCTGTTTTCGAGACATCTTCCGACTTTATACGGACTTGATGATATCCCGATCTGAGGTCTATTTTACTGAAAAGCCTAGCCCCATCGAGTTGGTCAAACAACTTGTCTGCCCGAGGCATAGGATATTTATTCTTAATTGTGACTTTATTGAGGGCTCTGTAATCTATGCAAAGACGCATAGACCCCTCTTTCTTTTTCACCAAAAGGATTGGTGAGGCCCATGGTGAACTACTGGTCTGAATTTGGCCTTTCCCAAGATAATCTGTTAACTGCCTAGTTGTTTCTTCATCCTCTGTTCGGCTGACCCGATACGGAGGTTTAGAAACAGGTGCTGTACCTGGTACTAGGTTTATTACATGATCTATCGCTCTGCTAGGTGGCAAACCATGTGGCAAATCTTCAGGAAAAACATCTTTAGATTTAGACAATAAAGTTTCTAATTTACTGATTTTCTGCTGTATAGAATAGCTGACAGAGCTCTAAACTGCAGACCATAGGATTGTTGGGAACATCATGCTCCCCATGCAAGTGGATCTCTCGGCCTTTATGCTGAAAGCTGATGGTGTTCTCCTGATAATTTGTGGAGGGAAGGTCCTAAACTGTAGAGCCAATCTCTCCCGAGAACAATGTCTGTGTGATCCAGGTGCATTATCTGAAAGTTTATTTCATCTTGGTACCCCTGAATACCAAGATTAAAGTTACTTACCATAGTTTCCCAGATTTTCTTATCCTCACCCTTAGCTAATGAAACTATGAACCTATGCTGACTAGGTACTTCTAGAAGTTTAAGTTTTTTAACCAGGGTGTAGTTGATGAAACTATGGGTTAGAAGTGGAGGGAAGGCTTCCTTTCGCGGAACTCAAAATCAAGCCTTTGAGTTCAGTGAACGAGTCATCCACACTGGACTTGAAATTTGCTAATGCCAACTTCAGTTCATCCACTTATGTTACCAAGTGGAGAAACTGCTCCTTGGTAACCAGTTCGTTGAGTTCTTCGGCGAACTGTTCCTATTCTTCCATTTCCATTGGTTCTTCCAAGGCTTCTGTTTCAAGCTCATCGATGCCTCTCTCCGGGGGTTGATCAGGTCCCTGAGGAGTGGTCATTTTCAGAGCTGAAAGAGAGGTACCTCAACTTCTGAAAAAAAAGTCAGAAAGACTAATTTACAACTGTACAAGGGAAGGAAAGAAAACTTAGCTCTTTCTGAGAACTGTACTTCCACAGAGACAAACAAGAAAAGCCCTCTCAGCTCTTCCTCAACTGCTTTCAGACCTGTGACTCTGAGAAATCTGAATAGGAGGTGGCAAAAATGCAAAAGCTCTGAAATTTTTTTGCTCTCCCCCCCTCGCTGATCGGACAGCTTCTGTGTTGGTTCTGAAAAACCCAATTTGAAGCCCAAATCCACTTGCAAATTCTGAAATTTTTGTGGCAGCCTGCTCGCTGATCTGTAGCAAGAGAAATTGATGCTCAAATACCCGAAAAATTTCTGAAAAGAAGGGCAAAACTTCACCCTCCCTCTTCTCTGTGCAGCGCTGGCCCTGTTGGGAAATCTCAGCTTAAAATCCGCTCAGATCTACTGAAATTCCACTTTGCAAACATAGGTAGGTCCCTGTATGTACAGCGATGGATGTACTCGCTATATCCTACTCTATTTCCACTGGGAAATCTGTAGAGAACCCTCTGAACTCAGTGATAAACAGCTGCCTTTCCAGCGAGTTACCTCTACAAGGAATCTGACTCCTTAACACTATAATTTCTCAGTGAAATTCAAAGGTTTGAAGGCTGCATCTACAACGATTCTCCTCCTCTAATTCGTTCTGAGAAACTGAGAGAGTTTTCCTATTCTCTGATAACTTTCTCCATTGCTGCCACTAAGCTCCCAAAGATGGAGATGGCTGTGATACCAGTGTAATAGATCCTAACACCACAGTAGGCAAACACTAACTGATCCACCCAACCTTGCCTACTCCTTGATATAGAGTAAGCCCCTCCTAGCCCAGTGTGAGGACTGGTAGCATGCAACTGCCAAGTGTCGGCCACGTGTCACTGACGTGGCCGACTGCACGTCGGGACCCAACTGGGGGCCTTGTCTGACAGGGTCCCTAGACTGTGTTAGGCCCGCCATGGCTATGGACCGTGCTGGGGCACGCCGAGCGTCAGGGCACCCCCATCATCTCTTGCCAGCATGCCATACACAGAGTCTCAGCCAGAGCAGCTACATGAGGTGCCTCCAGTTCCTCTAGTTCCTTAGAGGGTATATGTGCGCCGCACAACTCCTCCAGTGCCACCGATGCCATTCAGGCCTGCAGCCCCTCCATCGCCGTCCACTTCTGCAGCACCAGGTCTCCATGGCAGGCCACCATCTGTGCCCAGGTTTTCTCTTGCAGCGCCCACATCCACAGTGGCTCCTCCAGTGGCAACACCCACTTCACATCCTCCTCCTTTGGCAGCACCCACTCCACTGGCTCCCCCTTTGGCAGCACCCAGGATGTACAAGTATTGGCCACCGCTGTACTTGACTCCTGCACAGCTAGTTCCTCCACCTGCAGCAGCCCCACAGGCACACATTCCACGAGCTCATCCTCCTCCTCAGCTGCACAGGGAGTTCCCTCTTTGGCTTCCCTATCCCAGCCGGCCTCAGCTTGGGCCCAGCCTAGCCAGCCAGGTGATTTCCATGGGGTGATGAGGCATTGATAGCTTCTCTCGTCCGCAAGAGACCAGGAAGGCCCAAAGGTGCACCAAACAAGAAAGGCAAGGCACAGAAACTGCCAGGGAGGAGAGGACGGCCTCGCAGGGCTCTAGGTACAGGTAGAGGTGCAGTATTACAGCCAGCTGGAGCAGGTGTTGTTGGTTTGGCTTGCTTGGGGGCTGATGCGGAGGCAGATTGGGATGATGCTAGTGACGAGTCCTCCTCCTCGGATACACAACCCATGCCAGTTCCAGACATGCACAGATATCGACTGCGAGAGTCAGCTTGGGGCCCTGAGTTGTCTCCGGAGCATTCGTCTGAGTCAAAGCCAGAGCATTGATTGTGGCTCTATTATTTTAGTTTCAGTAGTTTGTTTCCAGCAGACAGTCGACCATTGTATTCAGACCATTTTTCACATTATATTCAGTGTTTGGCGTACTTTATTTACTGCACATTGTGCGTGTGTCGTTTTGTATATGTGATGCTGTATTTTGAATTTTAAATCAAATTCTGTGCATGTGTGAATCGTATTTTCAACTAATATCGATTGAAGAGAATGATAGCTTCACAGAGATGCACCTACAAGCCGATTATTGATGCCACAACAAACTGGTAGCACAATGCACTCCAAATGATCATGAGCATAGCAATTACCCCTAATCCCCAAAACCGTGACAACATTTCATAAACACATGTATTACATTGCATTTAAAAAAATACAGAGATTGCATTTCACATGACCAGGCTCGCACAAAAAACACACATATATATTGATTCAGCTGTTGTATCAAGATAACATTACATGTCCTGCCATATATGGCTAGGTCTTTTTTTTAAGCAACTATCTAGTTATTTGCTGCACCCTAAACTGTCGAAAATCACATAGCAACAGTCCACCACATACGGCTGGACCTTATCTATTTTAAACATTCCTACGGAAACTCCACCAACTCCTCGCCCTCGTCAGGTGCATTGTTCTGTCGCTCTCGCTCTGCCTCCTGGTTAGCCCGATGTCTGGCCGCCCTTTCCCTGACCATGATGAGCTGCCGTCGTGTGAAGTTCATTCCGATCTGCTCATCCAAATCCAGCTCGACAGTGCGGGCAGGGGCCACAGCGGGGGCGGGGATCTGCAACTCTAGGTGTCTCTGCCGAGTCTGTCGCAACATCTTTGCAATGTCTGCCTCTTGCTTCCGATGTCTTTCGTTGTGCCTTTGGATATCTTCCTCGAGCTTCCTCTTGGCTTCGCCCTCGGGCTTCGGTGGTATGCGCTCTGCCATCTCGATCGACTTTCTCCTCACAACACCCTGGTCCTCGAACAACCTCTCACAACACCCTGGCTCTCAAACAGCTCTCACAGCCTGTCACTGGCTCTCGCTGGCTCTCTCACTGGCTATCACTAGCTCTCTCACAGCCTCTGAAAATGCCTCTCACAACGGCATTGTGAGTGCCTATTTATCCCCACAGCTTGATCGGCCATGTGCATCCCCCTCATCTCTCCATGTGCCTCTATACCTGCCCCCATGTGTTGCTCCCCCCCTGTGCTGCTCTCCCATTGGCCCCATGGTCTGCTCACCCACAGTGCCCATGTGCTGTTGCACGTGTCCCCTGCACCATGTATTGTACCCTCTTTTTTTACAGCCAAAACCCTTTTTTTTTCTCCATTTTTTATAACCTATTTTGCTATGTAAAAGGCAATAATTAAATATAAAAAATATAAAAAAAAAAATATAAAAAAATGGTACCGCCCTGGTACCGGGGCAGTACCGTACTGGCTGTACCATGGTTATGGTACCACAGGGCACTATGACTAGGAGTGTTGAATGGAGTAAAATAACATGAGAATTCATGTCAATAGGAACAACCTACGGTGCTCGGCTAAATTTTGCATTTAAAATACGATCTGACCCACTACCATACATTTATCAACAAAACCATGAAATTATTTTGAAACCAAGAAACATTCTTGATGAAACGTAATGGAAGTGCAGGAGAATAACCATCATATAATCCGAGCAGGGTTTAGGGAAGAGCCATAAATGTAAGCAAAAAACATCCATAAAATAGTTATGTGTTCGCCGTACATCCGATACAAAAAGAAACACGTCATGTCTAATAAGATAGTACTATGAAAATAAATTCTATGGTGAGACGTCATCTGAGGCTAAGACGTGACTCTTATAATGTCTGGTGAGGGGGCCACGAGCCGCCCAGATCTGCCTCTGCCTCCACTCTAGCTCTAGCAGATTGGCTCATGCCCTGGCTAGATCCAACGCCTGACCCTCGAGGTCTGCCCCTACCCCTACCCTTAGGTATTGTTCTGTCGCTCTCGCTCTGCCTCCTGGTTAGCGCAACGTCTGGCCGCCCTTTCCCTGACCATGATGAGCTGCCGTCGTGTGAAGTTCATTCTGATCTACTCATCCAAATCCAGGTCGACAGTGCGGGCAGGGGCCACAGTGGGGCCGGGGATCTGCAGCTCTGGGTGTCTCTGTCGAGTCTGTCGCAACATCTCTGCAATGTCTGCCTCTTGCTTCCGATGTCTTTCGTTGTGCCTTTGGATATCTTCCTCGAGCTTCCTCTTGGCTTCGCCCTTGGGCTTCGGTGGTATGCGCTTTGCCATCTCCATTGACTTTCTCCTCACAACACCCTGGTCCTCGAACAGCCAAATATGGTGAGACGTCATCTGAGGCTAAGACGTGACTCTCTATAATGTTTGGTGAGGGGGCCACGAGCCGCCCAGATCTGACTCTGCCTCTAGCTCTAGCAGATTGGCTCATGCCTTGGCTAGATCCAACGCCTGACCCTCGAGGTCTGCCCCTACCCCTACCCCTAGGTATTGGTGGGGCGGTAGAGGTACTGGGGGCACATGCTCCTGGCTCTTGACCAAACCGCACATACAAATCGGCTAGGCTGGGCCTACTGCTAGATCTGCCAGTACCCCTGGCTCGTACACTACAAGTGGACCTGCCATCAAAAAATCCCTTTGTGCTCAACATGGTCTCCAGTAGGCAGTCCAATGTCTCGTCATCTGGCTCTGCCTGGGTCTCTGCATCTGGATCAACATACCGGCCTAGGAGGGGTAGGGGAAATGTATGTGAAGTCAAAACCCGTTGCTGCCTCCTCTTGCCCATGGTCTGAATCCTCCGATGTGTGCGCATGCTGATCCTACACGTCGAGGACTCGATGTCAGTATCCACAAAGCCAACACATAAGCAAAAGAAGAACTTGATTTGTAATTACAACTTGAACCAAAGATTTTTATTACCTGAGTAGGCATAGTAGACTCTGTCAGGGGTGTGTTGTCGAGAGCATCATGGTCAGCTGCAACTGTGCTGCCAGGGGCCCTGGGGGTCTGTCTAGTAACTAGTCTGTGTTGGACCGCTCGCCCTGGATATCCTCATAAATCTGGGCCATGATATCCTCCTTCGGTGTACCTGTTGTACTGAACCTCCAACTCGTATAGCTGCCCATGTCCCGTGTAGACCTGTGACACATATGAGTCCCAATCACCTGATGGCTCCTCGTCCTGCAGCTGGCTAGGTGACTGCCACAACGGGTGTAGTAGGTGAGCCACTGCGTGAATGGGTCGATGGAACTTATTTCATCGCCGTAGCCATATGGATTTGAGCTGCGCCATCCTACAAGCAAAAAATGTGCAAGCAATAAACCATAAAAGATCACCAACAGCCATGCGGTCATACAATGGAATGAAAATGCCTGGATATAATGTTGAATTGAAGTAACATACCTGGCCTGTGGAAGAAGTGGCCGCTGCAAAGCCTCGCCGATGCGGTTCGTGAACTCATACAACAGCCCCATGGTATTGCCCTCTTGATCCACCAGCCGAAGAACCGCATACATGGGTCTCAAAGCAGTGACGAGCTGCTCCTCATCACGCCAGAAGTCCGTGGCAAAAACTGTAGCAACGAAGGCCACCCCATCTGGTGCCTGGCTCTTGTCCCAAGCAATAAAATCCATAGATGTGGCCATCCTGCCTAGTGGCTCTCGACACTTGAGCAAGCGCTCAAGCACCAATACATGGTATCCGATTTTGGTGGAAGCAGGCTTCCGCAGGTCCAATGTGCTATACATGCGAAACATGGCCAAGGCTCGACGCTTCCGTCTGACAAAGTTCACAACAGTCATGGCTCTAGATGTGATAGCAGTGATCCAATCTAGACACAAAATCTCCTTGAACATCAAGTCAATGGAGTGGGCTACACAAGGCGTCCACACAATGTGGGGGTAAGTAGCTGTCAAAATCCTCCCCATCTCAAAGTAGTTGGATGCATTGTTTGTGACAACTTGCACCACACGAGCGGGGCCAACATGCTGTATGGCTCCATCAATTTGCTCAAATATGTAGCGAGCGTCTTGGATGGCACCCCCACGAGAGGAGTCAACTGCCTTCTAGAACATGGTGCCCATGCAACTGGAAATCAAGATGTTGACGACTGACCTACTCCGCATGTCAGTCCATCCAACCAAAAACCTCCCAGCCTGACCTAAGCTGCTGCAACTGTGTATCAATGCGGTCGTATGCTGCCCTAAGGTGTGCGTTGCCAAGGGCCTCAGTGGTCGCCTAAAGGCAGGGGTGCATGCAGCTACAACAGCAACGACATCTCTGAATAGGTGGGTATCTGCTATAGCAAATGGTAGGTTCAGGCCATAGAACATGTTTGCCAATGCCCTCTCAGCGACCTCATCATTGCCCCGTTGAAAGGACTGACGAATGGTGCTCTCAGGTAGGGTGGAGCGTGAGGTGGATCTGCCTCAAGGTGGATGAGGTGCCCATGGTGGTGCTCGGTTATCGACAACAGGCTGTGTGTCTGACAAAAGTGGGACACTACCAGTAGATGAGGGCACGACTGGAGGTGGCCTTGATGTGCTAGGCTTGTCAGCTGCAGCAGATGTGGAAGGTCTATCAGGTGTAGCAGAAGTGGAAGGTCTCTCAGGATGCCCCGATGTGGTGGGAGGTGTGGTGGATGTGATAGGAGGTGTCATAGATGTGGATGGTCGGCTAGTGGAGCAAATGCAGCAGCACCTTCCTGCCTCATCCTCTCAAGAATGCTCGCGGGAGCGACTGGTGGCTCATGGCTAGAGGAGGGGCCCCGACTAACAACTAGTGCAACAGCAGGTGTGGGAGCTATAGGAACTGCAGTGCCTGACCGTGAGTAAGTCTCAATCATACGATGCCGCTCCGCCTTTGGAACCATGGGGCAACCTTGTATGCCAACTGTGTCCCCCTCTAATGAACCGACAAGGTGAGCCCTGACTCTGTGAGTGTGCTGGAGTAATCAGACTGGCAGAACGGACATTTCCAGCGCTTAGCACCAGTCCTCCCATACCTACCATCCTCATCCTGTAAAAGCTGCACCTCATCCCAATATGATGGCCTATGCATGATGAACCCTAAACCGGAAACTAAAAATTCCCAAAAAACCGCAAACTCTAAATCTCGACGACCACAAGCAACTTGACCACTAAACTCGAAAAACAAAACACAAAACAACAAACACCAAACACCAAACAGCAAACACTGAACCCTGCGATTTTCCGAAATCGTAAAAAAATACACAAAAAAAACCCTAACTCTAGCCTACGTAGTGGGATTCTCAAAAACCTACAAGAACTTGAGAAAAGAAACAACGAACGGGTTCAGACACATGTATACATACTAAAAGAAACTAAACGCACAAACAAGTATGCCTACAGCCCATTTTATGCCCATCAAATTAGAAAACTTAAGAAAAAAAGATGTGGAAAAAAGTTACGAAATGGGATCTGAAAAACGAAACTAATATCACCACACAATCCTGCAGCTGATCACACTGACATACCCAAACAATGATGACAGAAAAAGCACAGAAGATTCACCACTCAGCTCATCCCGAAAATGACTGTAGGCGCACTTTCCCTGCTCGCGAACTTCTGAAATGGCTAATGCGTGGGCCAGCAGGTTTTTACCCTTTTTTTTTAAATAAAAAAAAAACACGTTCTGACCAAGAATGTTCCGGAACTCCAGGAACGTTTGGAACGGAACGTTCCGACCCAAAATGGTCGGAACGGGCTTCTAAGGCAGAGTCAAAGCCTTTGTTCAGTTTGCATGCTCACGCAACCACCTTTCTGATATATTTAACCTCCTAGCTCTTAGCAACATATGGGTTGGTAGAAACCCTAATAAAAACACCTACAAAAGGTCAGCAACGTTTCAAACATTTGAATGCAACAGTAAGTGAAACTTGTGTTTGTTTCTCACGGGCATATGCATGTGTTTTCTTACACATCCTGTACCTGTACTACATATGGAACATCCTGTGCGACTGTCTTTAACGAGCTTGTGCGTGTGCCTCATGAAACAAATCCTGTACTACTACTGCAGCTGGAATCTTATGTGTAGATGTTGATTCCTTATCCATAGATGTAAGTGCACACTTAACCTGAGAAAAAATTATCCAATCTTTTTTGCAATAGAGATATCCATCATCAATTTTCCTTTCCATCCTCTCCAAAACAATGGCATAAAAATGGTAACAACAAGAGTTGAGCAAAAATGATATGTCTATAGATGAAAAATGATTTGGTACTAACCAATTCAAAAATGTGGAATTTTCTGAGTTCCGGATATGAAAACGACAAACTTTTAAAGTGCACAAGAAGCGTTCTATATTTGGAAGAACTATGATGTCAAGAGTCTCAGAAAATGACACAAAAGTATGAAAAAGGTGAAGGTGAGAAATTGTTGAAAGCTTGAGAATCAGTAAGTCAACTTGCAGACTTTTTGGAATCAGGAGCTATAATGTGGAATAGAGGCACCCTACCTTTGGAAGAACAATGATCCTTTCATTTCCTCGAAAGCACACAAAATAATGATACAGGTCAACTGCCATAAACTTGGACACCAAGCTTCTACATGTCCAAACCAAATCGACAGAAGCATCCTAGCATAGAGAGATCTTTGATATAAAAATCTACACAAAAATTTGTTGCCAAGTTTTAAGCGAAATCAAGCGTAGAGCATTACTAAACAAAAGTAGACAGCAAACTGATGATCATATGGCGACCAACTGAGATCACAATACAAGAAGCGACGTTATGCTGGTATGCAGCCTGCACTTCTAGAAAGGAAATGTTATACAAGTCTCCTACAAAGGACTTATGAACATCAGAACTGTAAGCTGTAGAATGGCTAGTAGATGTTCTACTTATTTTGTTAGGAAAGACAATAAAAGAGCTGAGCATGACTTCCAAAGCTACTTGTGCCTCATGAAGGCCCTATAGACTATTAAAAACTGGAGCCCAAATCTAATCAATAAGTCCCATGAATATTAATATACCCTTAGGTTTGATATCAAGCATAGAGCATCAATAGACAAAAGGAGACAACAAACTGATGATCATCTGTCGACTTTCATTTTTGAGATTTACAAGAAGCAACATAATGCTTGTGTGCAGGCTCTTCTTGAGTCATAATTTAGTCAAGACGAACTATTCAGAGTCCACGGATCATGTTCACATGGATTTTATCGTAACAGTTTTGTAGATTTTGGATTGTTAAAATAAAATGGGTGCTTACGCTAATCATTCAGCTATCAAAACTTGGTGTTTGAAAGTAGTGGCATCATGATCAATTTTTATATGCTGATTCAAAGTCCATGCAACAATCAAAGTGGTCATCACAGCCTCAAGAAGATGTTTATTATATATACATGATAATGCACATGATTGATCAAGGCATCTTGACAAAGCCAGATTGTTCTCCCCTTATCTCTTTATAAAACCCTCAGATTATTCTACTTACTGTGAACAGAAGGGGTTCTTTGAGAATATCTTTCAGCTTGAACTTCATTTTCCCATCTCATTTCCTTGATCTTCCTTGAAAGTTGACCATATTTGGCTTTCAGTATCTCTCCATGTCCTCAGCTGAGTCTATCATTGATTTCCTTCTCTCTAGTGGAAATAGAGAACCTAAGTTTGAGGCTTGAAGCTTAGGGCCTCATTTTAAAAGGATTTCTAATATACTTATCTGACTGTCACTTTTTATTTGAAACTCTCCTTATGATATTCTTCTATTTCTATTACTACCTTGTTTTGCAATTTTTTTTTTATTGTGGTAGCCCATGAATGCTGACAGACTGCAAGTGGCCATTTCCTGGTTACCCTAATTTTTCATCAAAATATCTGCTGAAATGGTATTGGTTCTTTCAGTTTATTAGAAAGCTGGTTTGTTGAATTTTTGAATCTGGTCATACACTTCTAAACTTCGTCTGTTTCTGTGTCTTGTTTGATCAAAAATACCAGTGTAAGTCATTAAGTTTCAAAATTCAAATAGCTTGTTTTCAACTAACTTTGCTACTTTTTCCCAAATTAGTTCTAGGGCCGTTCTTGAAGGAAAATGTGGAACCAAGAACTATGGTCAGAATGTTGATCACCAGTACATTGTTAGAGCTTGGGATTCCAATGTTTAAAACATTTGTGTCTGTTGAATGCAGGTTGTAGCTCCTGAGTTTACTTTCTATGATAGCACCAAATGGCCTTCTAAAAATTCTTCACCACAAGAAAGATTGCTCAGGGCAAAATTTGACTTCAACTTTATGTGAGTAGTCTTTTTTTTTCTAGTGTTACTAATGGAGGTTTATTCGAATAGTTTGCATGCTTCTATGGCAGGATGTTGACTGTAAACTTGTTCACTACTGTGCTAACTCAAATCTTCATTTGGATGTATGTCATGTGACAGGCTAGCTTTGAAAGGGAATGATCGTTGGATCAAGGCTTTCTTGAAAGGACTTAATGTGGAAGCAGGGTCGGGCCTTGCTGTTGTTGATCCCCTAGATGTGTCAGGAGAATATGTCTGTGCTCATGACAAGACTAATTTTTATGCAACTGTGACAGAAATATCTATTCGTCTATCATTGAATGTGTTACGCCTTATGATGCGCTTACAAGCAGACATAGCTTCAAAATTTCAAATTGGAGGAGTTAATGCTTTGTCTCAGTGTACCCATTTTGACAGAATCTGGATAGATCATTCTGGTGAGTGAGATCGTTGTTTTATCATCCGCTACCGTAGATTGCAACATTTTCCTTCGATTGTATCGTGAAAGTGTTTTTTTGATTGAATCATATTTTTTCATTATCTAGAGGGTTAGCTGACTATTCTTTTTGTAACTTTTGGTACCTCAAAGACATTAATAGAGCTTTCTTCTGTTCTTTCTTTACTTTCACTGTTGTGCTCTCTTTTCTCCCTCTTGAAAGTTGACTGTTCATTGCTTTCATTGTTCTCTCTCTCTATCGAGCTGGCAAGGCCTATTTCATGAATCAATACCCTCCCCCCCCCCCCCCCCGATTCCTCATGCATAGGGAATTGGGACCTTGAGGTTTGGGAGCACCTCGAGGTCCCATCCACACCCTTTGAGATATATGGAATTCTAACGAGATTAATCTTTGAACAACAGGTCATACGAGATTTTATTGCAGATGATGACATATCCCCTTCATAGAAACTCATGAGAGTCATGAGAGAGCCCTACTTGATTTTTTTGGTTTCACGTAGGAATCGGGTTACTGGGAGGAAATTCAATTAGTCGGAGGCATGGGTTCAAGTGGAGTTGTATGTCTTCTTAGAAATTATTGATGACCAACACTTTCATTAGTTGGAAGAGATGAGATGGGTAGATTTATATGGATACATTTGTTGGGACGTGTCTATGCGTTTGTTGGCTGGACTGATGTGTTCATTGCAGTCTGCTACTTCCCTCCTAAGACTTCTTCGTTTGCTTCATCGATACCTCTCCTTATGACGATCTCTTTACAAATATTATATCTTTATGTGAGTAGGGACGTGTACTAATTCTTGGTAACTTACGCCAAAACTTTTTGTAGATTGATAGCTCTTAATGATATTGGGATGGATCCATTCCGCCCCCGCCCTTGATGAAATATCCATAGGTATTTTGCAGATGGCGGGATGGGTCCAGTTACTACCTATATATAGCACTTAGGAGAGTGCCATGACTACAATGGCTTATCTAGATAGTCTTCATCAAGTAACCCTATTTCTCATCCACATAGTGGAGGTCACAACATAGTTGACTGTCTCATGGGATCTCTCTCTCTCTCTCTCTCATCACACATCTTTGATTTCATGGGATCTCCTACTAGTCTTTCTAATCATTCGCATCTTTCATTCTAACTTAGTTCGTCCATTTACCTCCACCCTCAGCCTCACCACGGAATTATTGCATGCCACGATATCAACTTAGTTCCTCGTCATATGCTTATTCAAAAATCACGAGATCTCTAGTTTTCACAAGATACTATATTAGCGGTCACTCTTTATGAGAGAGTGGTCAATTGTTTCTATTTTTCTAGGGGTATATTTGAGCAGGTCTTGAGCACTATTTTGGCAAAAGAAGAGTTGCTCACTCTCACCTACACTCTTTGACCTCTACATTGATGAGCTTTAGAGGATCATTAATCAAAATGGTAATCAAGGATGTGAAAGTGGAGACATTTTGATTTCTATTCCCCTATATGCAGATGATGTGGTTTGGTCTCTCCCACTAGGGAGGGTTTGCAGTAGCATATTGGTGCTTTATCTGCATTCTTTCGTGCCAGAGGTTTGGAAGTGAATGTAAAGAAGATCAAGGTTATGGTCTTTAATACATCTCGCTTATTCATGCAACGTTAGACTCTCACCTTAGATGATCAACCTTTGTCCTTTTCTCGGGTCCTATACCCAGTATGAAACTAGTCGCCACGTGTAGACTAGGGAACGACCAATCCTCCTTGGTCACCTTGAAGTGACTTTGTTTCATACGTCATATACGGAACTCTCAAAGTGTTGCCTTTTTGACACTTTAGTCACTCCCGTGATTATGTATGCGGCAAAGACTTGGTGTATTGGATTCATGGATTGGACTAGATTCTCACGCCTCCAAATCTCCATGTTTTCACAAATGATCAAGAGTAACCCTTAATCCCACATTCGATATTCCTTGCAAAGTTTGCCCTTCCACCTTGCAAGTGAAGGGCATATTCAAATTGATCATTTATTTGCACAAAGTCAATGAACTATAATATTGTCAAATATTCGTGTCTTGTACTTCATCTAGGATACTCTCAGAGCAGGGCTACTAGTTATCATCGTATGCACATGCATTTGACCTCTAGACACTTTTGGTATCTCCCTCTCACCTTCCAAAGGGATCACATGACTATGTGCGATGTTTTATTTACAAAGCATATGTTCAACGTACTTGCTTAGGCTCATTGGGGTCAAAGTAGAATATTACAGGACACATTTTGGAGGCAGACATGGCTTTAAAGACTTAGTCTACCCTCTAAGCACATATTAGTAAAATCCACCTTATTTGCATCAACCCATGTTTGCATGATAAATTATGTCTTGAACTAGGAAATCTATTCTTGATTTGATTTGGATCAAATGAACCAAAATAATGTGTAAGTTGGCTCATATCTGTGGGGTCGAAGTTCTCTCGTAGTATAGCCCTTCCGCCTGTCAACAAAGGTTAGATCATTGGATAGGTGCCTAACTATGCATAGATGCTACTTTTAGTTAAATTCCTACTTTTTCCCTTAACTCTACTCACCACTATGCTACTCCTCTTTAACTCTACTCCTCTACACTAACATTCATCATAGTTGGGTGAAGGGAAGGGATAGAAAAGAAGAGGTTGAGAAGAGAAGAGAGAAAGAGAGGGAGATAGAGAGTGAGGGTGGAGGTTAGCTCAAATGCTCCTTATGCTTGCTAATGGAAAAGCATTCACTATGGCAAACAATAAACATGGAAATAGAAGGCAATGGAAAACATAATCAAGAGCATTAGCAAGTAGTGAATAGCAAATGAGGATGCTTCTCTTCCAAAAGTGGTAGAGTTTCCTCCTTCTCATTAAGCATGGAAATAGTGTACAAATGGTGCCTTTTTATAAACTGGGGAAGGCCCTTGCCCCTCAATCTTATTGGCTAATATTCACAATGATCCTAACCATTCATCTTGGACCCAACTTGATCCAAGGGTCCACAAAAAGTACATTAGAAATCACAAGATTCATGTGAGTCCCAATTTGGACCCAACTCTAAACAGTGATCTCTAAGTTTAAAAATGACATTGGGCCTCTAGTTTTATTTTAATTACAAGGCCCAAGTCAAGTTTATTTTATTTACAACTTCAATTGCGTGCTCATTGGGCCATGGGCTTATACACGCAGGATGCCATGCCCTCGCAACACATTTTATTGGAGGATTTTATTTATTTACACTTTGTTGGGAATACCCCCAACAGGACCCACGGCCTGAAGTAGTGTTGGTCCCTCGGCACTCTGCCGGTTTAGTAGAGCGTTCTCTTGGACCGCCTATGGTGGATGAGATATCCCGTAACGTCTTCCATGAAGTTGAGACGGTCCAGTTTCTTTGGCGTGTGGAAGGACTTGTGAACTCCTGTCAACCATTCCTGATCCACCCATGCTTGGAATCGTTTCGTCCAGGGATCACCAAGGAATGCAGCTCGGTAATATACGCGAGCGACTGGCAGCTGGTCTTCGACTTTGTCGGAAGCGAGCGCCTTATTTGGATCAAAGAATATGGAGGGAAGGAAATCATCCCATTTTGTTTCAATGCCCATTAAATATTCCAAGTCCCAGGCGTAAGTGGCTACCGCGCGGACTGTGGGATCGGGGCAATTGATGTAGTGGTTGGCGAATGCGGAGAGAGCCCTTCTGGCGTCTACATCCGTTGTCCACCCATATTCGGATTTGATGATTGGCTAGTTGAAATTCTTGAGTGTGATCTGGTCCAGAGGAGTGCTGCATTCCGCCCATTTGGATCTTCTTGGACATGGCAGGAAATGCGCGTTCACCCGTAACTGTTGCGGACTCGTCACGTAAGCCCTGATGGCCGCAGGGTCTCTCTCAAATAACTGCTGTCGCCACTCCGGTTGTGGTTGGAGGGCGGGTAAGGCTTGCAGTTCTTTTCCCTTGATGGTCTGGGCTGAGAACGATAACTGCCAGCCGCCTCTTGATGACTCATGGGGATATTTGGATAAAAATTCATTGATGTTCTCCTCCACGGATTTCGGTCTTCGGAAGGCCCGGCTGGCAGATATCGTTCGTGACCCTCTGGATGATGTTGCTGGGCCCTGGCTGGTGGTTGCGCCTTGGCTCTGGTCGCGCGTCTCAGCGGCCGCATCTGTCTGCCCTTGGTCCTGGCCTTCGGACCCTTGATCTGGTTGAAATCCCCCTGTTGCCTGCTGGCTCTGGTCTTGGCTGGTTCTAGCCTGTGCAACGTCAAAATTAGGTGGCGGTGGAATTACCACGAGGGAGGGCTGGGCCTTCGTTTCCATGTATTTCTGGCATGCCTCGAGGGCTTGCTTGGCCTGGGCGAGCTCTTGCGTTGCGCTTGCCCGATACTTATTGAACTCCGCCTGGTAGCTATTCAGGGTTTGGCTATAAATCTGCACCTGACGTCGTAGAAGATTCATCTCTGATTGGGAAAGCGGCCTTGTGTCCGGTGCAGATTGAGCTAACCAGGCGAGTTTCTCATCTTGTAAGGCTTTAACCTCCGTCCCCAGGCACGTGTTCTCTGCTTCCAAAAGTGTAAGTTGCGCCTGGATGGGGGCAAGCCGTTGGGATGCTTCAGTTTGAAGCTCCCGCACCTTTGTGGAGGCCTCCGTCAGCCCTTTGGAGAGGCTTTGAATATATTTGTTTAGGCCCTCCTCCTTCTGCTGCAACTTGGCAATCTCCTGGTGCCCGGCTTGTTCGTGTTGTTGAGCTAGAATCAGCTCTTGCTGCAGCTTGGTGAGGTCTGCTCGCAGCTGTGTATTATTTGTTGCCAACTGTAGTACCCTGCTTTCCAGAATAGCTTTGGCTGCTACCGCATCCAGGATGTATTTTCCTAGGGTTTGGTACGTCGTCGTTAGATCCGTGGGAGCAGCTGGTACACTGGCACTGGCAGGGGTTTGTGTTGTATCGGCCCCGACGACTTGTGGAATTCCGTCGTCATTGTCCTCGATCAGGTTTTCATTTATCCTGATGCCATCTGGGGCGGTATGGTCAGCTCGATCTGGTGATGCTACAAAAACTGTTTGTACAAATGCGTCATCAGGCAGCGGTTGGCTGCCCTCGGCAACCTTTGGCGAAGCGGGTGGGGTGTGAGAAACAACTGTGGAAACAGGGGTGAGGACGGTTTGTCCGAACGAGAGGATGGGAGGAACAGTGGGGAACTGAAGGGTGGTGTGGAGCATGGAAGAAGGTGAGGATGGAGCGAAAAGTGTCTGGCGTGGGGGTGAAAAATTGATAACTTGCATCCATGCCAGAGTGTCGGGCGACAGTTGCGAATCAGAAGGGTTGAATGTGAGAGGAGCAACGGTGGTGGCAGGAGTAATGGAGGATGCGATGGTGATGGATGGAGCAGCGGACACTGGAAGAGAAGTAGGAGTGGTATCAACAGAAGAAACGGGGATGGAATAGCGACAACAGAAATTGGAGTGGGGGGTTGCACGGAAGACGAAGTGGCGGTGGTTGATGGAGTAGTTAGTGCGGCAGTGGAGACACGTCGTCGGGTAACAGGTGGAGATGTGGATGTAGAGGCAGCGCCACGCATTCGTTTGCTGGCCGTTGTGTTAATGACTGCAGGTTGGGATGAGGTAGATGCTTGAGATGGTGGGTAAAGGTTAGTATGTGGCACAAGGGTAGATAGGAGAGATGAGCGTTGGAAACCGCACACTTTCGCCTCGAGAAGTGCGCAGGCAAAGTTACACAACAGGGGGCCTGCTGCGATTCGCTCACGATTGTTGGGTTTGATGGAGTTTGTTAGTTCTCGAATAAGGAAGCTATGCCAGTCGTATGGCACAACGGAGGGGTTAGGGAATTCCATAAAGGATTCCACTATCTGACTCAGCAGTGTAGACTGGATTCTGTCCTTGCGAAATGTTGAAATAACCAGAAAGTTATTCAACAGATGCGCAGCTGCCTGGATGACGGGTTTCGTGATAGCTTCTATCAGGTAACCATCGTTAGTCTGGATGGGGATTTCTGGTGTGGTTTGGGTGACGAATGGTTTGATCAGAGCTTTGGCGTGGCAATGGGAGATGGGTTGACGATCACCGGACATAATGCCAACGGTGATCATCGAGTCGGCATTAATCTCGACCTTGTACATGGTACCTTGGTACAGGAAGTGGCAACGAGCCTTGTCCTCGTCCCAGGTGGCGTAAGCGTGAAGGGCGAGGTCCATGTTAATCTCAGAATGGAAGAACGCCGAGTAAAAATTGCTTCAAGGAGGGGCCCAACTGTCTGTAGCCATGGTTGGATCAAAGTGTCAGAGGGTAGAGGCCAAATCTGCGTGGCCTCGGGGATGTCACGCTGGATCACCTGTTTGGCGCCAAAGTCTTCAGAGGATGAGGAGGCCATGTTAGCAATGATGATTAGTGGTCGAAAAAAGTTGAAAAAGTAGAAAACGGTGGAAAATGGAAGGAAACAGTAGAAAACTGAGAATAGTGAGTGTTGGATGACAATGATTGTAGTTCAGAGCGCAGATCGGTGTTTGATATGTGCAGATGACAGCTGGTAGGAAGTTTGGTTGAAAACAGAGAACTTGGTATTTTCAGTGGAAATTTCGGCAGAGCTTCGCTAGCAAAGGTGACAAATGACTCGAATTCAGCCCTTATATAGCGGAATTTAGAGTAGGTCTAGCTTACAAGATCAATTTCTGCTGTTCCGCCTTTGGTAGTGATTTGTCTGGTTGGCACCGCATTAGATATTCGACAATGTCGGCAGCCCATTCTGGTACCGTATCTACGTAAAATAAGGCAGCATCTGCCAGCTCATCGTCGGGTTGGGTTGCAATCTCCTTTTCCTTGATTCGTGACACATGATCTGCCATGTAGTGTTGTTTTCCCTTGCGAACTACTATCCGAAAATCAAATTCCAACAACAACAGGAGCCATCTGGTGATTCTCCCGGTGTTGCAAGTTTTATTAACGAGATATAGCAAGGGTTGATGGTCCGTATAAAAAGCAAAATGTGTGGCCATCAAATAGTGTCGAAACTTCTTAACCGCATAGATCATTGTGAGTGCTTCTCGCTCTGTGATTGAATAATTCATTTCGGTATCACTGAGTTGTCGGCTTGCAAATCGGATTGGACAATCCTTTTTGTGTTCACCTGGCTGGGTTAAGACTGCTCCAACTGCATACTTCGATGCGTCCGTATGCACGTGGAACTCAATGGACCAATTGGGTGGTCGTAGGATTGGTGCTGAGACCAATGCATCCTTAATCTTCTGGAAAGCCTTTAGAGCTTCCTCATTCCAATGTGGATCCGTTGTGAGCTTGTAAATTGGTCTGGCTAATTCCGCAAAATCAAGAATGAAGATCCTATAATAGTTAGCATGACCCATGAAAATGTAGACCTCGCGGATCGTCCCCGGTGGTGGTAGATCAACAATGATCCTGATCTTTGATAGATCTGTGGCGATCCCGTGTCTTGACACTATATGGCCGAGTATCAAGCCATGTGTCACCCAGAATTGACATTTTTCTGGATTCAGGGAGATCTGGTATTCGCGACATTTTTGTAGCACCTTTTCTAAATTGGATAAGTGTTCTGAATCTGGTCCATGCACGCACAGATCGTCCAAGAAAATTTCCAGAAATTTTTGCAAATAATCTTTGAATGTCGCCTGCATGACTCGCTGGAAAGTGCTTGGGGCATTGCAAAGTCCGAATGGCATCACTTTATAGGCATAAGTTCCCCATTTCGTGGTGAATGCTGTCTTGTGCTGGTCCTGGGGGGCTATTTTCACCTGGTTGTAGCCTCTGAAGCCGTCCAGAAAACTGTAGGCTTCGTCACCAGCTACTCTATCGAGGACACTTTCCGTAGATGGTAAAGGAAAATGGTCCTTCTTGGTGATTGCATTAAGTGCCTTCAGATTCACACAGATACGCATTTTGCCATTCTTCTTGGATACTATAACTATCGGCGATACCCATTCCGCGTGCTCGATTTCGTAAATGAAATTTGCATCCATAAGTTTTTGCAACTCTTGCTTGATCAGTTTTGTATAATTCGGGTTGCAGCGGCCTTGGGGACTGCTCCGTCCACCAAAGGTATGGTGTGCTGGACTACTGTTGGCGGAATGCTCTTTAGATCACTATAGCTCCAGGCAAAACAGTCTTTATATTCCACCAACAAGGACCGTAGTCTCTTGAACTGCGTGGGTGTTAACTGCTCTCCCACATGCACTATCCTTTCTTCTTCTCCTGGTTCCGCAAGATTCATCGGCTGTGTTCGCGCAGGTCTCTCGAAGACTTGTTCCGCTGGTGCCTGACTTTGATCAGGTTCTCGTTGGGCTTGCGACATCATGATTACCATGTCGTCCAATGTATAATTCTTGAAAGTATCTGGCATCTCATGAACTGGAGCTCGTCGAGATTCCTCTTTCAGCATATTGATCTTGGCCCGACTGGTCATTTTTTTATTTTCTGTCACGTGTGTAGAAGGTGACGCTGTATCTGAGTCCAACTTGATTGACTTCAAGGAATCCAACACCTTCTTATTGCCCTTTTTTGTCATTTTGAATGGGTTCATCTTTGTTGTCTTTCTTTGGGACTGCTGTGACATTCGCCTCATGGTTACGAATATCAACGTCTACTGTAGCTATTGCCTCTTCGGGTAGGTCACTCCATCGGATCACCTGGTTGTAGTGTTGCTTCAACTGATTCTTCTTATTCGCAGGTGCATTAGGTGGTTCGATCCTTGAGACTTTCGCCATAGCAGACCTTTGTGGTGGTTGAGCTGGTACCTTCTTGGTTCCGTAACGATCTGGGTCCATGTGGTGTAGGACTTGTTCATCAGTCAGCTCAATCTCCTTATTATAAGTTAGAGCATGTTGCCAAGGGACTAGATCATCGTCCACAGGGTTCTCAATCGGCTCCGCTGACAGCCATGCTACGTTTATCATATTCACTCCAAATGTGATTGGTGTGTCCATAGTGTAACATTTGGGTGAAGATGTACTCGGTTTTGGATCTGATTCATATTGACATGCCTGGCAGTCAATAGTTGCTAATGCATCCGTCCATCTCGTGACATCTGTCTCTGAATGATAGTGACCTCCCTTGGCTGGCCTTGGGCGGTCAATCGTATGATCTGTCGTGGATGATCCGTCATCAGCTTTGGGTGCAATAGGTTTCACCGCCCATGTGGTTGGATCTACCTTTACAGCCTGTTCTCTGTTCTTGAAGGTGAGTTTCCCTGTACCCCAGTTGTGTACTACTTGCGTAGCCCTCAACCATGGTCTTCCTAGTAAAATACGGTATGCAGATGGAGATTCAGGTATATCCATGACCAAAAAAGTAATCACATACTGCATGCCTGCTATCCTTATGGGAATATCAGCAACTACACCTTTTGGTTTCACACAGGATTGATCTGCTAGCTTGATGGCGAATCTGGCTGGCTTCAATCCTTGTAATCCCCATTCTTCGTACAAGGTAGTGGAGATCAGATTGACACCTGATCCTCCATCTACCACTGCCGCCTCGTCCTCGTATCTCTTGTGTTTGATTGGCAAAGTGATGTTGTGTTCCTCACTTTCCCATGCTGCTCCGATGTGGAGGACGTTACTTGTTTCATCATAGCCCGCACAATAGATGGGCTCAGGCGCTACTGGCTCCTCATCCGCCTTGGCCCATTTAGCTAAAAGGCTTTTCGTTTGTGTTGCAATCCGCAGTAGTTCTCCGAGGGGTAAACTAACGTGGCTTGACAGCAAGAGTGTGAGCCTTTCAGTGCGTGGTTCCTCAGGCTCCACCATGTGAAAAGGTGGTTCATGTTGGTGCAACCGATCATTCTGATCAGTGCGCAGTGGTGAGCCCGGTTGCGGATCCCGTTTGACGCCGACTGGAGGTTCTGTGGGATTGTTTCGTTCTTGCTCTTTTTCCTCCTCTTGTGCTTTTTGTACCCAGTGTCTTATTTTCTGGTACTGTCTTCTCTCTTCCCTCACATTTGGATATGGCGCTGAAGTTGAGGGTTGGTCGTTAGTGACCGATGGTGGTGGTGAGGAAGCCACTTCCTTCCTCTTCTGTGCTCGCGTAACAGCTAACACAGGAGCGTAGTCGTGTCGTCCTTTCGATGGCATCCCTGCTGGAACTGCTGATTGCTGTATGGCAATGAGGTTAAGAGGTGCACTGGTTCCAGGTTTAAATGGACAATGCTTGAAACAATGTCCATAATCGCAATCCCGACAGGAGGTTGTATATTGTCCTTTGTAGGGACATTTTGCAATTCTGTGTCCCTCGCCGCACCCGTAGCAGCCGTAATTTCTTCCACCTTGACGTTGAGTTTGAGCTGCATAGGCCGATACATATTCATTTATGGCAGGATCCATAAATGGTTCATCTGGTCCGTACCACTGCTGCTGCTCAAGTTGAGGTGACATTTGCAATTCTTGTTCTGCTGCTGTCAGGTTTACATGGGCCACTTGTTGATTGGCTGGCCCTGGTGGAGCAGGTAAGGCCATGCGTTGTGGTTGATTGGGTGCGCCGTACCTTGGTGCCGCGTTAGGTGCCCCTTGATGATAAGGATGAGAAGTCTGATAGGGACTTCTCGTCTGTTGAACAACCCTGGGGTTGAACGGGCAAGATGCCGTATCGTGCGATGTTGCATTGCATAGATGGCAGAATCTATGTGTCAGTCTTAGATTTTGCTTTAGGACTGGACACTCGTTCGCTGTATGGTTTTGCGTGCATACTGAACACCATACATTTTCTCGTCGAGGATACTGCAGCTGGGTTGGTTCCGGTTGATGTGGAGTTATTGCTAAAGTTCCTTGTAAGGCCTTCAGTTTCTGGTCAAACTACGCCGTAAGTTGCTCCAGCTGCTGTTTGTGTAATTTTGTCATTTGCTCCAACAACAGTTCAATGGATAGAGCGGATGCGTTTGATGATGATGATGCGATCGAGGGAGTAGGAGTGTGGGTGGAAGGATATTCGTCGTCAGGTCCCTCATCCTCTTCCCTGATGGCATCTTCCATAGCTTCTTACAGAGTAGCGTACTGCTCTCGTCTTTTCAGTTCTTTTCTGATACTTCGTGGTAACCCGGCTAGGAACCACATGATCACCGCATGATCGGGCGTCAGGGCTGCACTGCACTCGGATCGTAGATGTTTGACCCGTTCAATATAACCCCGGACCCTTTCTTGTTTTCCCATCTTGACTTTGCTTAGCAGGAGAAACTGGTCTTCCAGGAACTTTCTTGGTTTAAAGCGCGTAATGAGAGCCGCTTTAACCGCTTCCTAGGTGGATTTCTCTTTCTCTGACAGGTTGAAAAACCAATCTTGAGCCACTGCAAGTAAGGACATAGGGAATAGCATCAGCTTCTCCGGAGGTGTCCGTTCGCCGTAGATTTCACAAGCTTGCTCGTAGATCTGGAGGAATCGGATGGGATCTGAGGATCCGTTGTATTTTGGTATCTCCATCCGTGGTGCTCTCTGAACTGCATGCAAGGGTGCGACAGGTACAGGTTGGCCCATTGGATCCATTGGTGCTGGTTCCGGTTTTGCCTCTTGTTGCACAGCTGCTAATCTGGGAAGGTGTGGTGCCTGATTTGCTATCCTTCGTGCTATCCAAAGTGATTGGATCTCGCTTATACAATAGGATGCAGTCTGGATCTTCAAGGATCTAATCGATCTGATCGGCCAGAATGAATTTTAGGCCTTTTGCGGTGGTTTTTCCTTGATAAGTTTTTTCTCCTTGCACTGATTGACCTAAGATTTTGACAGTAGCTGGATCTGATGCAGATCTTTCCACTGATCTGGTCTGCGAGGGTTATCTTTTGCGAGGGTTGGTTGTGCGAAGGTTCTTTAGCTGTTTTTGCAGGTAAAAAACTTGATATCTTTCAGATCTCTGGGAAGTAACTCTCGCAAGCTTCACAATAGCTGGATCTGGGTCATATCTCACTATAGAATTCTCTGTGAGAGTTAACTCTCGCAAGAAGTGAAAATTTCAGTATCTGCGAGGGTTCAAAATCACTTTTTGTGCTTGATCTTCACCAGATCTTCATACTAACTCTCGCAGGCTTCATCATTGATGTAATTTGACATTCTGAATCGATTGAGAGGGTCTGCGGGAGTTCTTACTGGAAGGATGTGCTGGATCTTCACTTTTTAGTGATTTTTTTTGCACTTAAATCCAATTTTCTGCTCACTGAAATCAAACTAACTCTCAGAAGCTCTTCTGTGTCCTGGTCTCACTGAGATGGAACTTCAGAATCCTCTGCGAGAGTTCTTGATCACTGGAATTGAAAATTTCATTGTCTGCGAGGGTTCACTGGTACTTTCCCGCCTTTTTTTCAATGGGAACTCTCGCACATACACTTAATCATCGAACTAACTCTCGCAAGCTTCTCTGTGTCCGAGTCTCACTGAGATGGAACTTCAGAGGGCTCTGCGAGAGTTCTTATGAAGATTTGAATTTTTTCAAGGGTTTTTTGAATTTTTTTATGATTTTTCGCTGATTTTTACAATTTGCTTGGAACTAACTCTCGCAGGCTTCTATGCAGGTCTGGGACAGTACCCTGGAGCTGCTGCTAGTCATGCAAGGGTTAATTCCCATTGATTTTGGAGATATAAAAATCTGATGAGTTTTTTTTGGCTCTTTTTCCCTCCAAAATGCAGATTGGTGTCTTTTTTGAGTTTTTTGGATGATTGGTTTGGGTTTCAAGCCCTTAGAGGTTGTTCAGGGCCTCCTCTACCCTCTCACACCTCCGCCGCTAGCTGTGAACAGTCCAAACACAAAAAAATACAGAAAACTAACTTTAAACTCCCAAAACTCTACCTAAACTACTCGAAAAAGCAAGAAAATAGCTAAAATGCAACTAAACTAGTTAGTGGAAATCTATCCCCGGCAACGGCGCCACTGTGGGGTCGAAGTTCTCTCGTAGTATAGCCCTTCCGCCTGTCAACAAAGGTTAGATCACTGGATAGGTGCCTGACTATGCATAGATGCTACTTTTAGTTAAACTCCTACTTTCTCCCTTAACTCTACTCACCACTATGCTACTCCTCTACACTAACATTCATCATAGTTGGGTGAAGGGAAGGGATAGAAAAGAAGAGGTTGAGAAGAGAAGAGAGAAAGAGAGAGAGATAGAGAGTAAGGGTGGAGGTTAGCTCAAATGCTCCTTATGCTTGCTAATGGAAAAGCATTCACTATGGCAAACAATAAACATGGAAATAGAAAGCGATGGAAAACACAATCAAGAGCATTAGCAAGTAGTGAATAGCAAATGAGGATGCTTCTCTTCCAAAAATGGTAGAGTTTCCTCCTTCTCATTAAGCATGGAAATAGTGTACAAATGGTGCCTTTTTATAAAATGCGGAAGGCCCTTGCCCCTCAATCTTATTGGTTAATATTCACAATGATCCTAACCATTCATCTTGGACCCAACTTGATCCAAGGGTCCACAAAAGGTACATTAGAAATCACAAGATTCATGTGAGTCCCAATTTGGACCCAACTCTAAAAAGTGATCTCTAAGTTTAAAAATGACATTGGGCCTCTAGTTTTATTTTAATTACAAGGCCCAAGTCAAGTTTATTTTATTTACAACTTCAATTGCGTGCTCATTGGGCCATGGGCTTATACACGCATCATGACTACAATCAATGTATGATAAACGTTGGGCAGCCTCATGGGAAGATTGAATTTCTCTTCAGCTCTCATGATAGAAGCTTGCTTGATTCTACACTCGCCTCAACATGAGCGTTTTTGGCACAATACAAGCAAGTTTGAGAAGAAAATTAGTTGCTAGATGTTACCTTAGGGTTAGCCTCTTTTGCTGCCTCTTTCTTCTTTTTCCAACAATTTTATTTTTAGAATATCTACCATGTGTCTGTTGTGGGTCCTGCAGTTTTTTTTCCTGAGATTTGTACTCTTTCAAACCTTCAACAAGGGCTTATTTATACAACTACTGGTGCATTACTTTTATGTATTTGTCCACTTCGTAAAATTTTGAAGTGGTTTCTTCTTTTAAGTTATCTTTGATTTCACAGTAGTGAATGCTTTGTGAATGCAAATGTTTGAAAGTTTATTTACAATGATGTGAAGTTTACTGAGATTCTTACTATTTCCTTTTTTGATTCGAATTTCTCAGGAAACCCATTGCAACAAGTAGCAATTTGGCGTCCAAGGGCTCCACCAGGTTTTGTCATTCTTAGCGACTGTGCTACATCAGGGTATGGTAGTGGTCTACTTTTGGTTCATTCCTTTCCAAATTTTCACCAGTTTTTCTTGCCAATGAAGGAATCAGTCGATTCTTCTTTTTTTTTTGAGTGAAACTGTTTTGTTTCAGGGCTGCACCGCCATCGCAAGCAGTGATGGCAGTAAGCAATTCTTATTTCCGTGTGAAGAAGCCAGTAAGTTTTCAACTTATTTGGTGCTCATGGGGCAAATCAGATGGCCTTCGGGAGACTTCTCCAAAAGAAAGCTCAATAGATATTGATGTCGAGAATGTGTGTTCTATATGGCTCCCCATTGCGCCACCAGGATATGTGTCAGTTGGTTGCGTTGCTGAGAGAGGCAGGTCTCCACCTCTTCTTTCTGTTGTCCATTGCATCCGATCAGATCTTGTCACCTCAGCATCAGTTACAGACTGCATCTTTTATGTTCCACCAGATGAGAGGTAATATGGCATTTCGAACTATGTTCTCTATTTTAGCCCTACATCATATCAGTTTAATACGGAAATATTTGAATTTGATGGATACATCATACATGTAGACAACATTTTTGATTTCTGAGAGCAAGTTTTACATAATTGCTTCTCTACTAATAAGTGAATTCCTCATTTTCTTTATCCAATTGTGTGCTTATTACTTGCAAGGATAAAATTTCAGAACCATCAAGCTCAAGACAGCAGATTGTCCTTTACATTTTAGTGAACTTTAATAATCAAAATGGCCATGCACATTCATGCATCTTGTCACGTCTAGAGTCATCCTCATCATCATCACCTCCTTTCGAGGAACCTTGATCCTAGGTCTCTTCTTCGATGTACTCTTCCTCAATGGCATCTGGGCTAGAAGCATGTCTCTCAGCTCTCCTGCATGAGCGTGATGCTGCAGCCCCTGTCATAGGTCTGACACAAAAGAATTGGCAATGATCACAAGTTACAACTTTGGAGGTTCGATCGTAGTACTTACAATACAACTTGCAATTGCCTAGTGAAGAGCCTACCATCCATCATGATTCATGGGACATTCTATCATCTATGATCTATCCATGATCACCAAACACCTTAGATCTAGATTCTTTAGACTATCATGAATCATGATTCATTTGGAACTTGGGAAATCTGAACTCTCAAGTTGACACTTGTGGAGGGTTAGGCAATGGAGATAAACCTGCAGTCAGTAAGTCCTGATGGAGGAATGCATGAATGTCCTCCTCCTCCTATGATCTTGGTGGCAAGCTTGGAATGCGTGCCACGTCAATCTCATTAGGAACAACTTGTGGAATCTAAAGAAAATTTCAAGAGTTAGGATTGATAATTCCAATTGTCAAGAGTTGGAATAATTCCAACTGTCAAGAGTTTGTCAAAATTCAAATTCAAAATACAATTTTGTACGAATTACCAGCTTATGGTTTTCTAGTATTGCCTCTCTTATTTCCTTGAGCTGCATGCACAAACATCAATGTATCTAGTTGTGAAGTGGACAACATGTTCTTCCTCTTTTATGATCTAGTTTCTGTCACGTGCAACTGCCGTGAAGGCTTGTGAGAGGATCTTGATGGCAAGGTCTTGAAGTCTTGGGACTCATTCCTGTACTTCTTCCACCATGATATAGGCCGCAATTGACCTAAGAAATGTTATCGAGATTCGAGATTTAAGTGTCTATAATCAAGTGTAAACTATCAAAGAGCCATGGACTAGTCAATGTAAACTTTTATTATTCAAAGTTAAAACTTCGAAGAGTTTAGAGATTATTAGCAAGTACCTAGCTACAATTGCGCTGATACGATATCAAATTCCATGGTCTCACATCTAAACACCTCAAGCTCATCATTGAGCGAGTCTTGTCCTATAGGATTGTTGAAAACTGAACTTCACTTTCCTTCATCCCTAACAGCTTCCACGTGGCGTGTCTGTTCCCACAGAAAGAGACAACTGCAAGTATAGTCTGTTCCACGGAAGATGACAGCCGCAACTAACTAACGTTTAGCGCAATCATTAGTTTACAAGAATGACATAGAAGAAAGTGTTTTAGAGAATATAAATGTGCCCACGAAAAGCACAGATGGTAGGGAGAAAAAGAGAGAAAGATAGAGAGGAAAATAATAGGACTTGTACGCTGATATGCGGCAAGTTGTGTACTCTCTTCCTAGAACCAATTGAGAAAATAGATTGTTCTTGTCAGGTTTTTGCTGTGTATAAAAATGCAAATGCCATTTATGAATGTACTACTGTCCTGATGAGTTAATGACATTGTTCATACAATCAGAATTCAGTTGCTGGTTCGCGGGCCTGAACGCCGAAAACTTTATCGGGTTTTGCGCATTTTTCGCATTTTCTAGGGTTTTCGCATTTCTCGTAGAGGTTAAAATGTGCAAGTGTGTGTAGATTCACTGATTTTCGCACATTTCGCATTTTTCGCATTCTTTCGGAAAATGCAACAGGCGCAGGTTGAAGCACGCTTCCGAATCCTTGGCGCTGCTAGATGTAGGTGAAGCCCAAGAGGTGGTGTTCTTCCTCCGGCACACACACTCACACACAATTGGTTTGCTTCAAGGATTAGGGTACACCTTACCGATGTATTCATTCCATACATTTCTAAGCTCCCTATCACAAAATTGCTATGGAGACCTCCATAGCAGATGGAGAATATTTTCCACAACGTGCAGTGGATGGTGACCCACTCCCATCGAGATTGGCTTTGGTCTCGTATGTCTTTGAGCCCGTGAAATTATTCAAGATCCAAGAATCAACATTGTTATGAGTCACAAGTTTTAACGAACAATGGACAAAATAGTTGATTTGACTTGGCCCCTGGGTAACTTGGATATCTATATTCTAATGTCATTATTTAATATGTTTTATGTGGTGTGGGAGCAGTCAAATTCAACATAGTAACAACCTAACATTATACATACCTCAGCTGATGGCAGTGCAAGTGCGAAGTTCCTCTCCCAACATATCCATGAACTCTTATAGAAGGTTCAATGTGCAAGCCTCTCCCAATGACAATAGATTGTGTGTCATCCCAAAATGAAGATGAGAGCATGAGAACCGCAAATATCCTACCCATTGCATCCAATGGCTTGAAATGACCATTTGCCTCAAGCTGGCATGAACTTTTAGGAGGCACTCTAGAACACTTGGGAGAGGGAAGATTGCTTAAAATTGAACTTCCTTGGTTTGCTGCCTTTAGGAGGAGACTCTTAGAGATCGCTGCTTTCTTCTAATTAGGGCAATTCTTCATAATGTGCCCTAGTTTTTAACATAGGAGGCATAAATTTTCCTTCAAGTTACAAAGTTTTTTTTCCACAAATTCGATGATAGTTCACTATGGAACCACTCCGGACAATGTTGGCTTGATCCCAGTGACTTCAAGAATCTTTACCAAATCTCCTTTACTTGATTCCAATCTCCTTTTTGAGCAGAGCTGGCTTTGATGCCAATGTAAGATCCACCACAAGAAAAACCTGCAAAAGGAACACTGTAGAACCAAGACTTTCATGCAACAATGATCAATCCCCGCTGTTCAGTAAAGAAGCCTACACAAGGGAGAGACACCAAGTTATGGACTCGGCTCATTACATTCGCCGCGTCCATTTACATTTACAGTTACTTTACTTTATGCATAAGCAGGCCTTGGGCCCTTTTTTATTCATTAGTGACATTCAGACTATATGGTTGGCCTTTGGCCTTATTATTCATTATTAGGCCATTTGGACATATTACTGGAGAGTGGGGGCCTTCTTGGAGGGCGCACTATTATCCCTCCCAGTTGGGCCCTAGCCACTGGAAGCTTCCTTTTAGGGCTTCCTCTTGGCTATAAGTAGGGAAACTGTGTCATTTGTCATTCAGCTGATGATATTGATCTCTCTCTTTAGCCTCCTTAATCTCTCTCTTTCCTGCTTTCTAGGGTTAAGTCTTGCTTATGTGATGCTTTCATAGCTTAATTCTAGATCAGCTGTGGCTCTATTCGTAACTTGGTATCAGAGCACTTTTCTGAGCACAATCTGGAATTTTTTCTTTGCTGCTGCCTTGCCTTGCTCCTCCATTGCTGATCCTACAGCTCCATTACCGTTTTGACAGCCCTGTTCCATCGCTGCTCCTTCCACTCCTTCCTGCCCAACGTTCCCTCTGTTTTGTCCCCTCTTTTCTTTGCTGCCCAGCGCTCCTCCTCTTCCTTTCCATCGCTGTCCCTGCCTTCCGACCTATCACTTTCGTCTGATATTTTTCCAGTTTGCAGCCATCTTCCACAGTTAGTTCCCTGACTGTCCAGCGCCCATCCTCATCCAAAAACTACCCAATTCCGACATCATTTGCTATTCCAAACAGCTAAAATTCTTCAACCTATAAATCGCTGCCTCAGCACTCCCAACTTGTCACTTTTGCCTTTTTTTTTTCTCCAATTCCAGCCATCTTTTACAGCTTATCAAAAGGCTGTCGCGCGCTCATTCTCCACCACATTTTCAGGAATTCTGACTCCGTTTACTCTTTCAAGTTCACATTGTATCCCTGGCTGTCCAGCGCATTTTTACAGCTTCTCCATTGTCCATTGCTGTTTGTTTTTTTTTTTAGTTGTGATAATATTGGTTGTAATAGGCTAATTTGGGGTGACGACAAGAGTCCGCTCCCTCAAGTTTTCGTCTATTCTTTCCACTATCATTATGGCACATTCACCTACCCCGAGTGAGACTACTCAGGAAACCTTATCCGATCAGTTTCGTCGCATGGATGAGACCCTTTCTGGCCTCGTTCTTCGCTTCGATTCAGTTATGACCGGCTTTGCTACTATGCAGTCACAGATTGATTCTTTACAGCCTCATGGTCCTGGTAAAGCTGCTGTTTTTCCTACATTTGGGACTCCCCCTCCATTTGGATTTCCATCTTCTTCTGCTAGTCAGCCTGGTGGTGGACCGTTCATTCCATCTAACCCACCTCCTGGTTTCTTTCCTCGTCCCCCCCTTCCTGAGCCACACTTTGCTCGAGACTTTCGTGATAGGGTACAGCTTGCTACCTATTCTGGTTCCTCCGACGGGAACTTATTAGAGAATTGGTTTGCTAAGCTTGACACATATTTTCAGATTTACCCCAAGACTGATCCTCAGAAGATCCAGTTGGCTGCTTTACATTTAGATGGACGTGCCGCCACGTGGTGGCGAGTTTATAGAGTTGATCCTGATCGGGAAGGGCTCCATATATGGCATACTTTTCGCCGTGACCTCCGCCATGCTATGATTGATCCTCAGTGCCTTGACCGCCAACGTGATACATTCTGTAGTCTCACTCAGACCAGTGATCTTGCTTCTTATACAGATCAGTTTATGGAGCTTTCTTATCTTTTCACAGATCTACAGCCCACTAAGCTTATTTCTCGTTACATTGCTGGGCTTCGTGGTGCTTTACGTTATGATGTTTCTTCCTTCCGTCCTACCACACTTGTTGAGGCGATGTCTCTTGCCAGTACTTTACAGCATAAGTACTCTGACACCCTTCCTTCCCGCTTCTCCCGACCCCGTCATCTCGTCTTCCAGCTTTGTTAAATACACTCGTTTCTACTATTCCTCCATGGTTTTACTCCATTATTGACAATCGTCTTTATCATTATGATTCTCTTTGTATCCCTAGTTCTTTGGGTATCCGTTCCCAGTTGTTGTCGGATGCTCATTCCTCTCCTGTTGGGGGTCACTTTGGTTTTCAGAAGTCTTATGCTCATCTCAAAGACCATTTCTATTGGCCCTCTCTTCGATCTGAGCTTGCTGTACTTATTCGTACCTGCCCTTTCTGTCTTTGTAATAAGTACTCCCGTTCTAAATCTGCTGGTTTGCTCCAGAGTTGGCCTATTCCTCATCGCCAGTGGACTGATATATCTGTGGACTTTATCCTTGGCCTTCCCCATACCCAGCGTGGTCACGATTCATGTATGGTGGTAGTTGACAGGTTCTCGAAACAGGCACATTTTATCCCAGTTTGCAATACTATTACAGCATAGCAGTGTGCATGTTTGTTCCTATCAGAGATTTTCCGCCTGCATGGATTTCCTCGTACTATCCTTTTTGATCGGGATAGTAAGTTTACATCTATATTCTGGACAGAGCTTATGCGTATTTTGGATGTTCAGCTTTTTATGGGTTCTGCTTATCATTCTATTTCTGATGGGCAGTCTGAGGTCCTTAACAGGATCCTTGAGGATTATTTGCGCCATTTTGTTACTCCTTCAGGGAAGGATTGGGATCAGCATTTATGTTTAGCAGAGTATAGCTATAATAGCTCTGTTAGTACCAGCACAAGTGTCTCTCCATTTTTATTATCTCATGGCTATGCACCTCTTTTACCTGGCATTCCTCTTCCTCCTGAGGATACACCTGTTACACTTGCATCTTTTCTATCAGGTGCTCGAGAGCTTATTACTCGGGCCAGTTCTCATTTACAGCATGTTTAGCAGCGTTATCAGACCTCAGTTGATCGTCACCGCCGCCATGTTGAGTTTCAGCTTGGAGATATGGTTTATCTATGCTTACGGTTTGCACGTCATCATTTTGTCCAGGGCCATGCTTCTACTGAGAAGCTTGCACCACGTTATTATGGGCCTTATCGCATTGTGGAGGTTCTTAGTCCAGTTACATATCGCTTACAGCTTCCTGCTTCCACACGCGCCTGTGATGTATTCCATGTCAGTTTATTACGTGCTGCTATTGAGGATGACGCTCCTTGTGATGCTGAGTTTCCTACTGCTCCAGAGTTATTTCCATTTTTACCTGCTGCTATATTACAGGTCCGTCTATACCATAGTCGACGCCGCCGGCAGATTCAGTTTTTGGTCCAGTGGGATGGTCGTCCTATTGAGGAGGCTACATGGGAGCCTATTGATGTGTTTTATCATACACCATTACTTGCGGATCAGGCTCGTGCTCTTGCTGCACTTGTTGATTCCTCTACATCAGATGTTCCTCTAGCTGTTGATGCACCAGGGCTTGCTGCTACTTGATCCGGTTATCTTTTCGGCAGTTGGGTCTTTTTTTTGTGTCGGGGAGAGTTATGGACTCGGCTCATTACATTCGCCGCGTCCATTTACATTTACAGTTACTTTACTTTATGCATAAGCAGGCCTTGGGCCCTTTTTTATTCATTAGTGACATTCAGACTATATGGTTGGCCTTTGGCCTTATTATTCATTATTAGGCCATTTGGACATATTACTGGAGAGTGGGGGCCTTCTTGGAGGGCGCACTATTATCCCTCCCAGTTGGGCCCTAGCCACTGGAAGCTTCCTTTTAGGGCTTCCTCTTGGCTATAAGTAGGGAAACTGTGTCATTTGTCATTCAGCTGATGATATTGATCTCTCTCTTTAGCCTCCTTAATCTCTCTCTTTCCTGCTTTCTAGGGTTAAGTCTTGCTTATGTGATGCTTTCATAGCTTAATTCTAGATCAGCTGTGGCTCTATTCGTAACTCACCAAGAAAGAAAGAAAGAAAGAAAGCTTTATTAATGTCTTTTCCATGCCAAGAGGCATATAAGTCCCTAACCAATGAATCCTAGAATAGTTGGCTTAAGAAAAAGGGAACTCAATTAGAAAATGATCTAGACATTATGAAATGAAGGAACACACTCATACAGATACCAAAGCTAAGGAGACTTTCCAAAGCAAGAATGATCGTTTATATATATCCTTATTTATCAAGGGCATTAACAACCAACGAAGAATGGTTAAACTCATCCATGTTTGGAGATTAAATATGACCTCAATGTTGCTTTTGCTATTGCAAGACCCAAGAACTTAAGGAGGCAATTTATCTGCAAAACTATGTGAAACTATTATGTGAGGAACCTAAGTTCTAGCATAAAAGTATGGTAGAAAGGATATAGGGCCAAAATCGAAAAGAAACCTAATATCCAGAAAGAACTAGAGCAATCACTTACAAGAAATCAGTATCCCATTGTCATAATAGACAAAGTTGCTCAAGTACCCAATTTGGATGGAAGAAATAGGAAACCATTCAAATGACAACTGTCTCAAGCACTAATGGAAATTTTTTTTCAGCAGATCTTAAATCTAAATGCAAGGCAAGTGGTGCCAAAATCAATCTGGTGATAGTAGTGTTTGACTCTAAACTAGATCTTAATGAAGAACAACAAAATAGAAGAGAGTCTAGATGAAGATCAGAAGTGAATCAGATCATCATTGTTTTGATCCATGTGGCTTTTCAGTATTCTTGCAAGTATTCCGAAAGCTCTAAACAGTTCCAAAATCTGTAGTACATTAAGATTCAGGAAAATGACCATTTGCAGAGTAGTGTATGTGCTAGTAGAGGTTGGTTGTACACAATAATATGTACTCCAAGAATGTATACATCTAGGATAGATACAGAAGATAAGAAGTGGAGTTTCAAAGTAGCAGTAGCTAATGGCAATATCTTTTTCCATGTGCAAAATTCTGCTATATCTAGCAAATTATCACACTTCCACATGATCTTTACATTATAGAATTAGGTTCTATTGGCATGGTTCTAGGGTGTGATTGGTTGAAGACTTTAGGAGACATTGCAATGAATGTTGCAAAAATACATACATTCAATACTGCTACGGGGTAGGATGATTAAGCTAAATGGAACTAACACCAACAAGATGGATCTGATTCCGGGCAAAAAGAAGAGTTGAGAAGACAAGGATTAGTCCATGCAACATGGACCAAGTTGAGCTGGAGGATCAAACAAAAGACTTTCCAATTAATGGCCAGGAATTTGAAATCTTGCCGCAAGATCCCAGATGTTTCTAGTGTGAGGCTGTGAAGAGCCCATCACAATGCAAGCATCCCCATCTGCGCACTCCTGTGCCATGGTGTGTAGCCACATCCCCCTCTGTAAGATCAACCTCGGCCCAAAGGCCTCGGCCCCGCACCGGCATCGTGTCAACACGAGATCAAACTTGCAAACAAAAATAAACAAGTGAATGTTTAGTAGAAGAAAATACACTGCATTGAATTGCTCACAACAATTTTGACAAGCGTCACTTTAAAGCCCTAGCCTCATAGGATTTTCTGTTTAATAACATTACCAGGCTAAAATAGAGTTCAAAACATCAGAGCATAAATCACGATGATTCCTATTCGTACTATTAGAGCTAGTGCCAAAAAACACATGGGATTAGGGCATGGGATCGAATTATTTCAGAACGAGCGATAACGGGCGAATGCTGTTAGTGTGGGAGTTTGTGCAGGCGTAAGGAAATGCAGTGTAGGCCTAAACCACGCCCCAGGCTGGTTACTTGACGCTCCACACCTAAACCCTAAAACATATGGAATTAGGGCATGGAAATTGAAATTTGTGATACAGATGAAAACAGGCAAAACGGAGGTCATAGGAGTCTCTGCAGGCATGTAGAATTGCAATCTAGGCTCAGACATCACCTCAATCGGATGCCTACTGGTCATTTTGTGAAAATGGCAAAAATACACATGCATTTCAAGTGTGGCATTCAAATCTTGCTAGACTCGCCGTAACGGCTGAAACTGACGCTGTAGGAACTACCGTGGGCATGAAGAAAGGTGGTCTAGAGCCAAACTTCGCTCGATTTGGTTGCCTACGGCTCAATGTGAACACTTGCAAAAAACCATGCCTACACTTACCAAAAAACAGAAATCGATGATTTCTCTCTCCACAAAGCTCAGATCCCCCTGGCACCGTGTGCACCACCTTCGAATCACGAGCATATGTGCGCCGAATATTCACACGTGATCATCCGCCTCCGATTGCCCACTGTAGAGCAAATGCCCTCCTCCACGGCTGGCGCGTTTCTGGCCGCAAGGAGGGGCTCAAAAAAAATTTATATGATATTTTTTTTTTGCAACATTTCTCTCTCAGAAACGCATTTGCCCAGAAACGCGTTTCTGTGCAACTATGGTCTAAATCAATAAAATAGGCTTGTAAAAACAATTAGGAGATCCCAATAAGTTGCGGGTACTCACATGGCCATAATAGAAGAGTATCGACTATGTAATGAAAGTCCATAATAGTACTGCTTAACTCATGAGTAAGTTCCAGCAGCAGCTCTTCACACCCTTGGAAACCAGATTACCCCAAGTATTGTTTACAATTTTCAAACTTATGTTTAGTTAGAAAGGTTTAATAATTGGCTAGAAGAGTACTTAAGTTTTTTTTGGCGAATTATGCAATTGTACAACCAAGCATTTGTCCATAAGAATGAATCTATACGAAGCACTTTATGTCTACACAGTCAAAGTATGCTTAATTGTGCTAGACTAAGAAGTAGAAGAGCAACAGGTCTTGATGATCTTAAAAGAATGCAGGCTATATGCATTTGGCCAAGGAGAATTTGTTTAAAATTCAAGCAAGAGGCAGTAACTATGTTGATGAGAGAAGGCCAAATTTGAATTATGGAGTTTGCAAAAGGAGAGATGCTCTATCTGTCCCATGAGCATTTTAAAATTTGGAAAGGAACCTATCAATTGGACTTGAATTTGTACCAATAAATCAGTTGGATGGTGCACTGTCTGCTTTGCTTCTGGTTTCTTTATTCACCTGTTCTTTTCTCATCGCCGTTTGTTGACGAGAATCAGAATGTATTGGAGTACCTTCAACCTTGTCAAGTCTTGCTTGATGAAGATCGTTGTTACCAGTTGGCAACAATCTTTCATATTTAACGATTATCCCAACTGAATTGTGCAAATGCTACAAAATAGTCTTATGCAATGTAGTTTTCCCACCCTGTGCATGTGGGACTTGTATCAATGATACCCGTTCCTAAGGATTTTTCTTAGGAATGGGTACGGTACTTTTCCTTAGGAACGGCCGTTCCGTTTCTAAGAAACGGTTTTAGGAACCGTTCTGTGTTCCGTTGCTGTGTTCTGTTCTGTTCCATGTGTTCCGTTGCTGTGAAGATTAATCCTACCCACAACGCAGCTGAAATCTGTTCTGGGCACCGGCATTTGCATCTGGCAACTCGTTGATCTGGCCACCTGAAATTGGTGGCATCTGAAGATTGAAATCCGTTGATCTGGCAACCCGTTTTGAAATCGTTGCATTGATCTGAAACCTGTTCTTGATATTGTTGCATTGATCTGGCAACCCGTCCTTGTTGATCTGTAAGGGTGCAAATAAACCTTCATTTCTAACAGTCCCCCTTAATGTTTACTTTGTTATCTATTACTCCTACAAGTTCTTTAAACTTCTGAAACTTTTCTTTGCCAAGTCCTTTGGTAAAGATATTTACAATTTGCTCTTCTTTAGGGCAATAGATAAGCTCCACTTCACCACTTTGAATCTTCTCTCTGATGAAACGATGATGTACTTTGACGTGCTTTGTCCCGCTGTGAAAAACTGGATTCTTTGCCTTGTACAACTTTCATTATTGCATTGAAGTACTGTAGGTGTATGTTGTACCATATGAAGACTGGAATCCTTCGTAACCATATTGCTTCACTTGCTGTACTCATAGTAGCTCGGTAGTAGGTACTCTCCCTCTGTAGATGATAATGCCATAGTATGTTGCTTCTTTGAACTCCAAGATATAGAACCAGAACCAAAACTGAAGACATAACCAATAGTAGATCTTTGGTCTTCTACATCTCCAGTCCAATCAGCATCTCCCATAGAAATACCAAACCTCAATGTACCTTGGATATATCTGAGTACTCGCTTAGAAGCTCACCAGTGAACCTGCTTAGGCTTAGCCTTAAACTGACTAGCCATACTAACAACATAAGCAATATCTGGTCTTGTTGTAGTTAGATAGACTAAGCTTCCAACAAGCTTTTTATATAACTTCTGATCTACATCCTGATCATCCTCAGCTTTAGTATTATGCTTACATCCACTATCATATGGTGTAGAAATAGGCTTGCACTCTAACATATTGAACTTTTCAAGAAGTTCATGAGCATACTTAGATTGAGAAATAGATAGCCTTTGTTCTACTCTCCATATCTCAATCCCAAGAAAGTATTGTAGTGAGCCAAGATCTTTCATATCAAGCTTTGATGAGAGATCTTTCTTAATATTCTGAATCACACCATGATTCAAACCTATGATAACAAGGTCATCCACATACATCACTACAATAATAGTGCGACCATCCCGGATCAAAAAATAAAGTCTAGGCTCCGAACTACTCCTTTGAAAGCCAAGCTCCTCAAAGTATGTGTGAATCCTCGTGTACCATGGCCTGGGTGCTTGCTTAAATCCGTATAATGCCTTGTCCAACTTGCAAACATTGTCTTCATGTCCTTCTACTATGTATTCCTCTGGCTGCTCCATGTAGACTTTCTCCTCTAGAAATCCATTCAGGAATGCACTCCTCACATCCATTTGTTGATTATCTCATCCAAATTGAGTTGCCAGTGACAAAACTGTCCTCGTAGTAGTTAACTTAGCAACTAGTGCAAAAGTTTCTTCATAGTCAATCCCTTCTTGTTGAGCATACCCTTTTGCAACCAACCGTTCCTTATGTTTTTCTATAGGACCATCCGATTTATACTTAGTTCTATAGATCTACTTGCATCCAATAGCCTTTTTTTTTAATTGAACAAGCCTCCAAGTCTTGTTCTTTATGATTGAGTTGTACTCCGCATCTATAGATTTCCTCCGAGTATCCTCTTTTCCATCTTCCCTCATAGTAGATGAATCCTTGGTTTCCAACATTGTAGCCATATAAGCAAAGTGAACATCCCCATCCTCATGATGATCCTTCTGTCGATTCTGATCTTCATGATGCTTTTCAAGCCTAGCAGATCTCCTAGTCCCTCTGTACTAGCTAGTGAAGTAGAAGGCGAATAAATATCCCATGTACTTGATCTCTCCTTCCTTTTTCCTTTCTTGAATCTAACCATGATCAAACTAGGTACTTGAGTTGATGTAGGTGATACATGTATTGATTCAGACTCTTGTAATGACTCGTCACAGAAGATAGGAATTCCTCCATCTTTCCTCCTATCATATGATATTTTTGTATCTCTATGAGATCCATCCTCATCAAAGATTATTACCCTCCAAGTCATACAACCTGTATCCTTTCTCTTGACTATCATATCCAAGAAATAAACATTGAGTCTTTGAATTCTTAGGTATGTGAGCGTATGCAATACTTCCAAAAACCCTCAAATGACTTATGTGAGGTTTTCGTCTCGTGTAAGCTTGTAGCAATATTGCATTCAACTCATCGAAAGACGTCATCGTCTTCCGTAATGACAACATCATCACAAAGTTCTGTTAAGCCAAAGGTAAACTATTAAGCATGAGAGATACCAATACCGAATCTGAAACAGTTTCTCCAACTGCAACAAGTTTCCCTCTCAGATCTTTCATCTGAGTAAAGTAGTCCGTTACTAATTCATCTACAACCATCTTTAACGTATGTAGCTTATTAGTTAAGAACAAAATTCGAGATTGATTTACAGGCTCGTATAAATTCTTTTGAATATCCCAAACCTCCTCGGGTCCAACAACATTCCTGATGTGAGGTATAATCGTATCTGTAACAGACAAGTTAATGATATGATGAGCTTTTCTCCTCCACTTTTGATACTCTTGCAACTCCCTGTCTGTAGTAGGAGGTATCTCAACACCTGTGGCAATATCCCAATATTCTCGATCCTGGAGAATATTTTGCATCTTGAACTTCCATATGCTGTAGTTTGGATTTCCAACTATGCAATCTGCCTTGCAAGTCAGTCCTCTGATTCTGCTCCAACCAGCAAGCAGATCTACAATTCCAGCCAGTGAACAGGTTCTGCCACATTCCACTTCTAGCGAATTGTGGCAAACAACAGTGAATCGATCTGATAGACAACAAACTATTTTGCAGCGTGATCAATCAGCCAGCAAACAACAATGATCTGCAGGCAGTGAACAGGTAATCAGGTCTGCATGCAGCGATCCAGCAATAGGCAGCCAGCATACAAGAGACCAGGTCTGCCAGCAATCTGATATAACAGCACTCAATCAGTAGAAAACCAGCGATCTGATCTGTAGCAGCATACAGGTCTGCCAGCGATCTATAGCAGTGATCCAATCAGCAAACTGCACTCAGACCTCCTCTCACACTGAGATCCTTCCTCGAGTATCCAGACCCCAGATGTGTAGGTCTTCTTTTGAGAGAGATGTATACTCTACGAGCTTCACTTCTACCTACGCTCTCAGATATGGATCACAGTCAAGCTCATATTACCCAGTTCTTCCAGAAGCGAGACAAAGAGGATATTTCAGTTGAGGATTTTAAAGTCCCTGTTCGAAGATCGAAGACACATAGGGTTTCACACGCTTCTGCTAGATCCAATGCTACCCAGTCTTCACGTGCTTCCCGCCAGCTTACATCACGCTCCACTACTACCATCACTCATTACTTTCAGCTCACTCGTAGCTAATCTCCTCCGTAGAGTAGGTGGTTAAGCTCTTGCATTGTACCCTCACAAGCTGGTGGTCAAGCTTTGATACTCTTTCTTAGAGATAGAGAGATAGATATACTAGTTCTTTTCTTTTCATTAGTAAATAAGTCCGTATGTGGACAATGCTCCTCACGCTTGTACCCTCTTTTTTGTCTTATGTACCTTTGGCTATCAAAAGACGTTAATAATAATTATTCTAATTCTAATTCTAATTTCACGGCCATCTGAGTTCTCCTTCTTCACATCTGACATGGTACTTGCAGCCATTAAGAAGATGAAGTCCCATAGGGCCAGAGACATCGAAGACCTTGAATCTGAACTCCTTTCTCATGCCTCCGACTTACTCGCCCCCACTATTGCCACCCTTCTTAACTCCGCAGTTTTTTCTGGTTTCCCATCGTCCTGGTGCACTAACGTTATCCACCCCATCCATAAGAAAGGTGACCCCATGATTCCAAGTAAGTACCGCACCATAATGATTGGGCATGTCTTGGCGAAACTATATGGTACTATATTACAGTCTGCTGTGAGCTCAGAGGTGGAGGCTAGGAGACTACATGCCATGGGTCAGGCTGGTTTTCGAGCCCATTATTCTACTGATGATCACATCTTCACATTGCGTTCCTTGATTTAGGAGGCTAAGCATAGGAGAGAGAGGGTTTACTGTTGTTTTGTGGACTTCAGGAAAGCCTTTGATTCTGTTCCTCGCTCATTGCTCATCCAGAGACTTCGAGACCTCGGCTTCTCCACCGACATTGTTCTTGTTATGATGGCACTTTATGAGCGGGTCCTGGGCTATTTCCGACATAGCAGTGGCATATCTGATCACATCTGGAGCACTATTGGGGTGAAGCAGGGTTGTTCCCTCTCACCATTCCTATTTGGCTTGTATATTGATGAGTTGGAGAGAGTCATTACATAGGGTGGTGGTCCTGGCTGCAGGCTTGGTGACATCTTGATTGCTATCCTCCTTTATGCCGATGATGTGATATTGGTCTCACCGACCAGAGAGGGTCTACAACAACAGTTGGATTGCTTGCATGAGTTTTGTACCAGATGGGGCCTAGGGGTGAACATTGGGAAGACCAAGGTTATGGTCTTCAACACTTCGAGAGCATTCATGCACCGACAGGATCTTAATTTGTGTGGGCAGGTTCTAGAGGTGGTCCCTTCCTATACATACCTAGGGGTCCTTTTCTCAGGTCCTACTTTTAGCATGAGACAGGCCGCTACCACTCGACTGGGGAAGGGACATGCTTCCCTTGTTCAGCTAGAGCGATTTTGCTTTCGGAAGTTCATCCAGGATGCTCGTAGTAAGTGTCGCCTCTTTGATACCATTGTTACTCCCACGACTTTATATGCGGCAGAGACATGGTGTACAGGTCTCCCTTCTTCAGACTGGGCCAGTCTCTCACGATTACAGACCACCATGCTAGCTCGGCTGATTTAGGCGAAGCCTTCTGTTCCACATGAGATTCTCTTGGCCGAGTTTGCAATTCCACCTATACAGATCGAGGCAGTTCTTCAGCTCATCACCTATATACAGAGGATACAGGCGTTACCATAGATAGACAGGCGATACATACAGGTTGCACTATCCTCTTCACAGCGTCTTCACGATCAGGGCTATAGGTTATCATGGTTCTCTCAGGCCTCTCACCTCCTACTTGCGTCATTTGGCATCTCCATCACAGAGCTCCCCTCAGGCACACATCAGTATATCAGATGCTTCCTCTATCGCCCATATCTAGAGCGGACTTGGCATAACCAGCTAGGGGTTAAGCCAGCTTTCTACCGGACTCATTTCTTAAAGCTAGATGCATCGGGGACCCCAGTCATGCCACGCTACTTGGACTCGGGATTGTCACATTGCCTCAGATTCACATTGGGGCAGCTCAGGGTGTCCTCTCATCAGCTAACTATTGAGACTGGGAGGTTCCATGGTATTCCCAGAGAGGAGTGGATTTGCCAGTTATGTTCTCTAGGTGAGGTGGAGTCTGAGGAGCACTTTATCTTTAGGTGCCCTGTATATTATGAGATCAGAGGGTTCCGAGGGATGCCTACCACTCTACGCTCTCTCATAGCTTATGAGGACCTACGGTGTGTCGCTCTGATGGTACGCGAGATGTCCATACTACGGAGAGATCTATACGAGACACCCCAACATTTTATCTCACAGCCATTGATTACTTCATTCTTTACTAGGCGGAGATCACATGATTTAGTGCTTGATGATGAGGATTATGATCATGACGATGACGAGGATGATGGCCGCGCTCATGGTCATAGAGATCAGAGACAGTGTACCTCCCACTATCATGCTACTACCAGGATCCAGACATCCTACACAGAGGCGTACTACTATTAGACATGCACGTGTTCATGCTCACAGACGACGCCGGCAGGCTCCAACGCTTCCCCATTCTGTGGCTCGCATCACATCTTTTTACAGCATCAGTACAGCAGTAGACATCCTACTATAGATACAGATGATTACTATGCGCACACTCTCGCACACATGTCTATTTTAGTTTGCACTGGATGTTTTTCTTTATGATAGTTTGGAGACGTTTTTATATGCTCCCATGGTTACCACATACTCTCTCTCTCTCTCTCTCTCTCTCTCTCTCTCTCTCTCTCTCCAGCGGCCTCTCCAGCGATGGTGATCCTCCCCTCCTAGTCCGCCCTCTCTCTCTCTCTCTCTCTCTCGCTGATGCAGATGTGCTGGCCTCTCCAGCGATGGTGATCCTCCCCTCCTAGTCTGCCCTCCTCCACCGCTCCTCCATCAGCGCCCTCCTCCATGGCCCGTAAAACCAGGGGGAGCCCTTGCTCCCCCAACCCCCCCCCCGCCCCCCTCCATCTCCTCCTACCTCATCCTGCGCTCCACCTGCTGCTGCCCTCCACCCTACCCCTGCCCCACCTGCTCCACCTGCTACCACCTGCTACCACCCTCCCCCCTACTTTTGCCCCACCCGTGCCACCTGCTGTCGCCCTCCACCCCACCTGCTGCCTCCGCCCCACCCAATGCCTCTACACCTGTTGCCTCCGCCCCACCTGATATCTCCCCTGCTGCCTCCGCCCCACCCACTGCTGCTGCCCTCTCTACTGTTCAAGAGCTTCCCCATACTGCTGTGCAGCAGGCGCCCCTTCCCTTGCCACACACTAACAGCCCCCCCCCCCCCTCTCCTCGCTTCCCACTCCGGCCCCCCTCCTTCATCTCCTGTCCCTTCCACTCCCATCCCTGCCAATGCTGCCCCGGACACCCCCTTTCTATCCCACGCAGATTACACGACCTCCAAATCCTTCGAAAATTTTTTAGCCTACCAATTGAAAGAGCTGAAAGCAGATGTACAAACCTTGAAACTGGAAATCATACATCTACGCACAGAGAACCAACAACTTCGGACAGAAATGGATAACAAGTGTGCTTCCCAGCCGCAAGCAGAGACAATGACGAAGTTACAAGACCTGGAACAGCAGTTGAGCCAACACAAAGAATCGACCAGAACATGGGCTTCTACTCTCACCAATGGTAAAGGTACCAACCCACCTTGGACAGCCGATGGCGGAAGTAAGTCTGCCCCTCTTTCATCGTTCATTTCCGCTACTCTTACGGAGGAAAAACTTCGAGATTCCAAGGCTCTCAATATTAGCGTACGAGGCATTGTTGATACCCAAAACGCCATTGAAGAAGCAAAAAGATTTCTATGTACCACCCTAGGACACAATGTAGAAGGTTTTGATACAGCATGGCGCACCAAAAAAGACACTGCTACTTTGGTCCTCTGCTTTACGTCACTTAGGTATCGTAAAGAAACCTTGCGGAAAAGGTTGAAAGACACCAAGATCTTCATGGATGATGACCTTACCTATATACAGGTTGAAGAAAGACGTCAAGCATTCCAAACCGCCAAAGCTACTGGAAGACAAGTGATCTATCGAGATGGAGTTGTTCGGTACCTCAATGGTACTACATGCGGAAACAGCCTATAGGAAATTGGGGTCCTCGGGCTTGGGAGCATCCCGGGACCCCCTCCACACCACTTGCAGCTTGGAGTATGGAACTGCAACGACATACACTCACCATCCACGGTTGGAGATCTTACCGACTTTATCACAGATAAAGATATACTCTTCTTACGAGAGCCTAGAGCGAGGACTACCCACATTTGTAGGCTACAGATGGGATTCAGTTTACAGGACAGAGACGCGATCAGCGAGTGGCAGAGGTTCAGGTGGAGTGGCATGTCTTTAGCGGGAGTCATTATAGTCAGCGATAGAGTTTATCCGACATGATGGACAAGCACGATACATATGGGTTCACATTACTGGACAAGCTATTGGTTTGGATAGGGATCTCTTCATTGCTGCCTGCTACTTTCCTCCAGAGTCTTCCTCCTTTGCGGACGGATCAGGTTCTCCCTATGCTGATCTTTCAGCAGATATTGTCAGATTCACAGATCGGGGTTATGTCCTTCTCACTGGCGACTTTAATGCCGGGACTGCTACCAGACAGGTGGATTTTCATGACACGGATGACATCTTACGTACACGAGCTATTGATTGCGAGGACATTGGTATCACTAGGACCTCAGAGGACGAGATGGGCCCTATCACGAGCTATGGAGAGTACCTTTTACAGATGGGTGAAGCTCACGAGTTGGCCATTTGTAATGGCTTAGCTTGTTGGCCACATTCTGGCAGATTCACTTGCCACCCACATAGTGGAGGACACAGTGTCGTCGACTATCTCATGGGGTCACCAGTTTTTATCCCACTCTTGTCCGATTTCCAGATTCTTCACACCACCCTATCTGATCACTCCTTTCTATCTTTCAGTATGGGCTCCATCCCGACCCTCCAACCACCCATTACTCCACTCATCTCCCGCGCACCCAAGTACACTTTTGATCATTCCCACATCCAAACACACCAGGAGGCCGTCAACTCATTTCTTCGTCGTTTCCCACACCACGCACCGTTAGAAACACAAGCTACCTTCCTTACCACTTCACTCCATAATGCTGCATCATCTTCCTTTTCCTCCAAGCCACATCGACGCCCACCCACTTCGTCACACCCCATCCGACCTCGCTGGTTTGACGCCGAATGTCGTTTCCTTCATCTCCAAGTCACCCAAGCTAGACTTCATAACACACATTTTCTCCATGCAGCTCGTCGATCTCTCCATCACACCCTCCGCCGGAAGAAACGAGTGTATGAAACCCAAAAAGGGAAAAGCCTAGTTGATTCCCTTTGTAGTTCCTCCACTGGCGCCTTCTGGAGGGAATTCATTCCCCGTACCCCACCTCCCCCCCTCACTGACCTTCATACTTGGACTACATACGCCACTACCCTATATACTGTACCCACAGACACACCCATCTCCATCTCTCCCCGGCCGACTACCTTCATGTTCTTCACCTCGGACATGGTCTTGACGGCCATTAAGAGACTAAAAACCCGTCGCACCCGGGATATTGATGACCTCGAATCCGAGCTTCTAATCCATGCTGCAGACACATTATCACCTACCCTAGCCACCTTGCTCAATCGAGCAGTTGTCTCCGGCTTCCCTTCCTCCTGATGTACCAACATCATCCATCACATTCACAAAACTGGTGACCCCATGGACCCTAGTAACTATCGCACCATTATGGTTGGGCACATCATTGCTAAGTTATACGGCACCATCCTCCAGTCAGCAGCCAGTTCTGAGGCAGAGTCCAGGCGATTACATGCATTGGGCCAGGCGGGTTTCAGAGCACACTACTCCACTACAGATCATATCTTCACTCTTCGGGCCATTATTGAGGAAGCTAGACACAGGAAAGAGCAGGTCTACTGTTGTTTTGTTGACTTCAGGAAAGCCTTCGACTTTGTTCCACGTTCCCTCATCCAACGGCTTCGTGATCTCGACTTTTCTACTGACACGATCTTGGCAGTGATGGCACTATATGAGAGAGTCCTTGGTTGTTTTCGGAGTGACATCGGCATCTCAGATCATATCTGGAGCACTATTGGTGTTAAACAGGGTTGTTCTCTATCTCCAACCCTGTTTGGGCTATATATCGATCTATCTCCAACCCTGTTTGGGCTATATATCGATGAGCTTGAGAGAGTCATTGAGTGATGTGGTGGCAGGCACAGGTTGCAGACTGGGGAGTATCCTGATTGCTATACTTTTATATGCAAATGACGTGGTTCTCCTATCTTCTACCAGAGAGGGATTACAGCGACAGCTCGACAGCCTTCATGCTTTCTGCAATAGATGGGGACTAGGGGTTTACATATTGAAAACCAAAGTTATGGTTTTCAACACATCGAGAGCTTTTATGCAGCGCCAAGAACTCATCTTCGACAGGCAGCCCTTGGAGGTTGTATCTTCCTACACTTACCTTGGCGTACTCTTTATAGGCCCTATCTTTGGTATGCGACAGGCAGCTTCCGCCAGACTTGGGAAGGGCCACGCGTCACTTCTCCGGTTACAGCGTTTCTGTTTCAGACGGTTTATTCGGGATGCCTCGAGTAAATGCCATCTTTTTGACACTCTCGTTACACCCACAACCCTATATGCAACAGAAGTATGGTGTACGGGTCTTACATCATCGGATTGGGCCCATATTTCACGACTGCAGGTTCTCATGTTATCCCGGATGATACAGGCTAAGCCATCCGTCCCACACCAGATTATACTGATGGAGTTCGCGGTTCCACCCATACAACTATTCGCCATCTTCCAGCTTATCCTGTATATCCAGCGTGTCATGTTGTTATCCACAGACGAGCAGAGATACATACAGATGGCACTCGCTTCATCACGACACCTTTATGACCAGGGACATCGACTATCATGGTTCTCTCAGGCCTCCCAGCTATTGGACACACGTGGCATATCTATCACAGACCTTACATCAGGCACCCATGAGTACATCAGACGCTTTCTTTATAGAGTATATCTGAGACGGACATGGCAGGGCCAGCTCGGGGTCAAATCCGACTATTACAGGACACACTTTCTGGAGCTAGACACAAGAGGACTTCCAGTTTTGCCACACTACCTCACCTCAGGACTGTCTCACGGGCTTCGGTTTCTGTTGGGCCAGTTTCGAGTATCTTTACATCAGTTGGCTATTGAGACTGGACGCTCCCAGTGCACCCCGCGAGAGGAGCGGATTTGCCAGTTGTGCTCATTAGCTATGGTCGAGTCAGAGGAGCACTTCCTTTTCACATGTCCAGTTTACTATGAGATCAGAGGGCGATATCATTGCCTTTTTCGTCAGACACATGTTACACTGCGGTCCCTTATCTCATACGAGGACCCCCGTTGAGCATTTCATTTTTAGATGCCCTATTTACTATGAGATCAGAGGGAGATACCATTGTTTGTTCAGAGACAAGCCCACCACTCTACGATCTCTTATATCTTATGAGGACTCCAAATGCGTGGCTCTCATGATACGAGAGATGTTCTTACTGCGACGAGATCTACACGAGGCGACCCAGCACTCTACTCTTCAGCTACTGATCACTTCATTCTTTCATAGGCGGAGACCACAAGACCTAGATATTGACGGTGACAAGGACGACACCGATGATAGTCACCTACATGCCCACAGCGATCAGAGATAGCGTACTATTCATCACCATTTAGCGGTTGGGACTTCTAGACCTCCTCCGCGACGACATACCTCCCACACCCATGTGCGATGTCAGCAGATTCCACAGCTCCCACATGTTGCAGCCTGCATTACATTCTTCTACAGTAGCGGCAGCTCCTCATGACAATGTTTCAGATTTTTATGCACCGACATCATTATTATCGCATATATCTTAGTATACATTAGATGTTTTCTTTTAGCATCTTGTGTATGAGCTCCCATTGTTACCACATACTTGACATGTACTTTTTAGTCTTATATGCCTTTGGCATGGAAAAGACATTAATAAATCTCTCTCTCTCTCTCTCTCATGACTGTTAGCAGTATACATGCTCCCACATGTTTCTTATAGCATCACATCTATTTCAGTTTATAGCTTTAGCTCTAGATTGCTACTTTTGTTACTGTTTTGGAGACGTTTCATACGCTCCTATGGTTACCACACACTTGACATGTACATTTACTAGTCTTATATGCCTGTTGGCATGGAAAAGACATTAATAAAGCTTTCTTTCTTTCTTTCTTCTCTCTCGTAGGATCTTGACAACTTCCAAGGTCACAAAGCTTGCTTTGATACCATGTCAAAATTTGATGCTCAAATTCTAGATAGGAGTTGACTAATCATATTAGCACTCACAAATCAAGATCAACATAAGAGATTGAAGAGAACTTGGATTAATAGAAGATAGAGCTATGCTCTCTACAATGGAATGAATATGACATCGTGTGCCAACTGAATATGCCACTTTACTCTATACTTTTCCTACTGACCCGATTGTCATATCTCCTCGTCCTTCCACCTTCTCCTTTTTCACCCCGACTATGGTTTCTCTTGCCATTGAGAAAATGAAGACCCATCGTGCTCGTGATATAGAAGACCTAGAGGCCGAACTGCTGATCCATGCTTCTGATATACTCTCACCTATTTTAGCCTCACTCCTTAATCAAGCCGTCATTTCTGGATTTCCCCTCACTTGGTGTACTAATATCATCCACCCCATTCATAAGAGTGGTGATCCCATGAAACCCGACAACTATCGTACCATTATGATTGGGCACATTGTGGCTAAACTTTATGGCACTATCCTTCAGACATTGAACAGTTGTGAGGTAGAGACACGTCTACTACAAGTTTTGAGGCAGGCTGGCTTTAGGACATAGCACTCCACCACTGATCATGTGTTCACACTTCAAGCTATCATTGAGGAGGCCAGGTCCAGACATGAGAGAGTCTATTGTTGTTTTGTGGATCTCCGGAAAGCGTTTGACTCGGTCCCGCGTCATATGCTCATCCAGAGGTTGAGGGATCTTGATTTCTCCACTGATACCATATTGGCGGTCATGGCACTATATGAGCAGGTTTGGGGATGCTTCAGATCGGAGGAGGGTCTTTCGGAGAGAGTTAGGAGTACTATTGAGGTGAAGCAGGGTTGCTCCCTCTCCCCCACACTCTTTGGTTTGTACATTGATGAGCTTGAGAGGGCCATCAATCAGTATGGTGGTATTGGCTCCAGGCTTGGTGATATACTCATTTCCATTCTACTTTACGCTGATGACGTGGCATTGCTTTCTTCTTCTGGTGCGGGGCTATAGCGACATTTGGATACATTATAGGTCTTTGGAGACTTATTTGGTTTGACTGTGCATACTAGGAAAAACCCATATCATGATCTTTAATACCTCTAGGTACTTTATGTAGCGACAAGTGTTCACTCTAGGGGGACATCCACTTGATGTGGTATCCGCTTATACTTATTTGGGGGTTTCCTTCACTGGTCCTGCTTTCAGTATGAGACACGCCACTATAGCTAGACTATGTAAGGGTCATGCCTCGTTAGTTAGCCTCAAGCGTTTCTGTTTCAGAAAGCACATTCGGGATGCCCCGAGTAAGTGTGACCTATTTGACACCATTGTTACACCCATAGCTATGTATGTAGCGGAGGCCTGGTGCACTGGGATTCCCGAGTCAGAGTGGACTAGCATTTCTCATCTACAGATCAGTATGCTTGCACGTACGATCAGGGCCAAGCCATCTGTTCCTCACCAGATTATACTTGCTGAGTTTGCTGTTATTCCACTCTGAGTTGAGGCTATTTTCAGGTTGATCATATACATCCAGAGAGTGTTGAGTCTTCCAGCTTCACGTTACCCCTATATAGCTTTTCTCTCTTCTCAGCAGATTCATTATTAAGGTCATCAGCTTTCATGGTACTCCCTAGGCTTCTCGTCTCTTACGTACCTATGGCATGGATATCTCTGATTTACCAAAGGGATCCCATCAGTATATCAGGAGGGTTATCTATCAAGCGTATTCTCGAGTGGCATGGCAGGGGCTTTTGGGGGTCAAACCAGACTTTTATCGCTCCAGTTTCCTAGAGCTAGACAGTGTTGGAGTCCCAGTTTTGCCTCTTTACCTGGATAGTGGACTTTCACATTGCCTCCGATTTACACTGGGACAATTTCGAGTTTCCTCACACCAGCTATATGTGGAGACCGGGCGTTTGTAGGGAATCCCTCACATGTGCAGACTTTGTCAGTTGTGTACACTAGGGGAGGTGGAGTCAGAGGAGCATTTTCTTTTTAGGTGCCCCATCTATTATGAGATCTGTGGACGTTATCACTGTCTTTTCCGTGATACTCCGGTCACATTGCGCTCACTCATTTCATATGTTGATCCTCGATGTGTTGCATTGATGCTGCGTGAGATGTTCCTCCTCCGTAGAGATATTTGTCAGAGAGATTGTGATGGATACCATGACTCCCAACAGACCCAAATTACCTCCTTTTTTTCCAGGAGACGTTCCAGAGTAGATATTGATGCCAACACTTTGTCCGAGGATGAGTCAGATATCTTATCTCGGGATGTTCATCGTGATCGCCGACAACGTACCATTTCCAGACCATACACTATGGCTACACAGTGACTTCGCCTATCTAGAGCTCACACACGCCGGCCCTCCTTGTCAGCTCGGGCGTCATCATCATCATCATCCAATGATCCTGTGGTGACATGATACTGTCTATGCTACAGCTCAGATGGTTATGATTCCCGATGTACCATATCTCAGACTTTCATGTCGTGAGAGTAGATGAGGTACTTTAGTTGTTTAGTCTTGTTAGGTTAATATCTAGTTGTTGTTATTGTTTGATTATGGAGACATTTATATGCTCCGTCCAGTATCTATCACACTTGAGATGTACTTACTTTGTCTTATATGCCTTTTGGCATTAAAAGACGTTAATAAAGCTTTCTTTCTTTCTTTCTTTCTTATATAATCTCTCTAGCCCTTGTGAAAACCCAAAAGCATGATGCAAAAGCTAAAGGCAAAAAGCTAATTACTACAGATGCATCCTATTTTGGGTAGAGACCATTATTGAATTGCTAAGTGTAAAAACATGTTCTAAACTAATCACTTCTTTTGGTATGTAGTAGTATTGTGGATTATTGTTTACATTGTGAAGCATATGATGATCCTCCCTGATGTAGTAATCAAACATCTTGGTGTGTGGCATCATTGTGTTTCTAGCATCTTGAAGAATATAGAGCTACTGCAACTATTTCTATGATAGTGTGCAATATGTTATAAGTGTTAATGAGAATATTGTCTTTAGTATCCGCATATCCACCCTACTCTTTTCAAGCTATTGTGATGCTTATTATGTCTTTGATGTTCTTTCTTTGTAAGATCTAGTCATGTGTGACATACTTTGTTATGTTCTTTGAATGATCGCATCTTGTTTAATATTGACTGATCTGCATTTGCTAGTACTTGTGTTATCAAGTTATTGGTGGTATGCAAGCTTAGCTTGAGATGCACCTTAATGTCTCAACATTATTGCCATTATTTGTTCTTGTTTTGATCATTTGATGAATGTCACCTATGCATCTTATATCATTTTACAATATTCATAGGTTTGGCTAAGAGGTTATCCCATAGCCTATATATCTCCATTAATTCTAACCTCTGCATTTGTGGAGTGTTGTTTAGATCCAGTGGTTCATTTAGTTTGATCCCTCTCTTTTTCATGTAGAGTTGTCATGAAAGAGGAAATGCTATTATATCAATTTTGATTCATTCCCATGTTAAGTATTGTTCCATGCTTAACCATCAAACCAGGAAATATAAACAAGGCTACAGCATTTGGCAAGTTGAAAATGCTGTTGGATCTTTATTGCTTTTTATTGAAAAGTCATAGGAGAGAGTAATGCAAAAAATCTAGATCCATTGTAGAGTAGGATTGCTATGCTGTCAATGTCTGGTTGAATTCCATCTTAACTATGTTGAATGCTAAATTATCAAACCAGGAAATACAAACAAGGCTGCAGCATTTGGCGTGTTGAAAATGCGGTTGGATCCTTCTTTGCTCACTTTTCCGTGAACCTTCCATCTCAGCAGTATCTATGTGATTTGCGCGAAGTGCTCCTCCAAACACTCAATGTTGTCAGGAATGATGAGGATAAGATATATCCAGAGATTGAAAGTCTGCCCATTGGTAGATCAAAGAGGTTGGATTCTGGTAACAGTCTCACACGGTCGGAGAGGAGTGGGTCTATTATTTCAAAATGTGGGAGGAACTTGACCACAACTGCACAGTTTGAACGCTTGTGGTGGGACAAGGGTAGCGAATCTAGACAAGCCATTTCGCTTTGGAGACCACTTCCACCTCCTGGTTATGCAATAATTGGTGACATTCTTGTGGAGGGGTAAGCTTTCTAGCCAAATTTGACTTGACCACCTTTTCTCAGAAAGTATGTTTATTAACAATGTATGACATGAACATGCTAGATGGTTATTACATAATTCAATTGCTTTATGGAGCATAATAGGCACTTAGAGAGGTGGTATTATTTGAATGCATCAAGGCCAAATGACAATCTATGAATTTGGTAAAAAGGCTATCTAGTAAAGGGTGGGTCCACTAGAATGTGTGCATAGTGCATGCCAAAAATCATGCATGTGCAACTGCAATTTCAAAGCAAGCGATTTCTAGAAAGTTTTTAGCTTTTTGAGTCATTCACAGTGCATCTTGTTTTTTGCAGACTGGAGCCTCCTGGTGTTGGGGTTGTGCTACATGATGACGACTCAGGAAGGTTGACAAAGCCTGTCAGTTTTGAAAAGCACTTGCAGATTTCAGGAAAAGGACTTGAAGACCTGTACATCTGGTCTCCAGTGGCTCCACCTGGTTTTGTGGCTTTGGGTTGTGTTGCTACAAAGTCACAAGACATCCCATCGCCTCATCTGGTTCGTTGTGTTCGCACCAACCTAGTGATGCAGGTCAATCTGTCAAAAAGACCTCTTTGGAGTTATATTGGAAGCCGAGGAAATGACAGCTGCAGCTTGTGGAGGGTTGAAAATCAGGCTAGAAATCTACTTACAACCTTTTTTTGGCTCAATATTTCTAGTACCACTTTATCAAATGTACTGATAGTGACCCTATTCCTGTGATGCAGTTCAACACATTCATTGCAAGGTCTGATTTGAAAAGACCGCCTGGGAAAATTGCGTTTGGGCTTGCTGAGACAGGAAAACCAAAACTACGAGGAAATTTGAGTGCAGAAGTGAAAATTAAGCGGCTCTCTGTAAGCATACTGGATGATTTGAGTGGAATGGTAAGTCTTGGGAATTTTCTTCTTGAGCGTATTTTGGCTTCCATACTTTGTATTGGAATTAGATTTTCAGACGAACGATATGGAACTCCAGAAGCATACTCCTGAAAGTACCTGCTTGACATACCTTAAGTACTAACAAGGCTTATGTCTGGATCCATCTTTCTTATCGTCCATATTTGTGTGCTTTGTAGATGATTCCACTTGTAGATGTATCAATAACAGGTATCAAGCTTGCTGCTCAAGGGCAACCAGGGGCCTTGAATGTAGTAGCAAGATAAATTACAGTTTGCTAGATATCTTTCTGCCAAGATCTAGTGCAAGAAGATTTTGAATCTTTCTTATTGTCCATATTTGTGTGCTTTGTAGATGATTCCACTTTTAGATACAACAGTAACAGATATCAACCTTGCTGCTCACGGGCGACCAGAGGCTTTAAATGTAGTAGCAGTATGCTCAATGGCTGCATCAACTTTCAACACTCAGCTTGAAGCTTGGGAACCCCTCATTGAGCCTTTTGAGGGTATTGTGAAGTATGTCCTCAGTTCTTTGGCTCTTTCAACTATTGCAATATGTTTCTGGCTTACATTATTTTTCTCTTATGATCATTGACTAGCAGTGTGTCGTTACTCGCATGATAGAATCCTGCTTTAAATTCTCTTGTCAATAACCTAATTGAAATATTGCTCTTTTAATGGTCGAATGCCATAGTCATTGAAGCTTCATGTTATTGTCATGATAAATACAGGTACGAATACAATGATGTCAATTCTGAGACAGCACTGAAAGTGAGAAGGGGTGTACGTATAACAACTGCAAACATCGTGAATATGAACATTACATGTGCAGGCATAGAGGCTCTTGTAGGAGCTCTTTTAGCATGGCAGAAGAGAAGCGAAGTTGAAGAGCAGGCTCAGATAGCTATTCAGATGGTAATATTTTGATAGAATATAGGTTTGACTCATATCATATGACTTCCACTATCAAATTGTAATTTCTTAAAAGGTGTAGTTGCTCTAAAAAAAGAATGGATAAATGATTAGTTTTTACGACTAGTTGCAAGTTACATTGTGATTAGTATCCTTTGACACTATGTGAGAAGTATAATAGCTTTCACCAATCATGGATGCAGGAGGAAAATGACTACAAAGATCCAGCTGGTGCTGAACCTGGTGCAGCATTAGAACATGATGATCTAGAGAAAATGATTATCTACAACAATCTTTATTGTGATTTGTTCCTTCGAACATTTAGTAGTGATTATGAGAAAGTTGAGGTACTGTCTTCGGGGAAGAGTTCTTTGGTGGATCTTCCACCACTGAAGTACCCAATTAAGCTTACTAGGCCACTGGAAAGGAGATCACCCTTCCATTTTGTTGTTGTTCATATTTCCGAGGCCAAGGTATGACAGCATTTATAGCCAGAATATCTCTTTTTGCTGTTTTATTAAGTAGGGACAAGCACACTTGTGGCAAGGACAAGGTAGCTATTCCAAGTTTTCTGTTCCTGCATATTTTCAAGAATGACTTTGAGATAGCTGAGTTACCATCTTAAAGCAAAGGTGTTTTGGTCTTTCCTTGAACTGCTAAGGACCCAATCAAAGTTATTGGTCCATCTAAAGAAACATCTCCAGTCAGTCTGTTTTTATGGTGTTCCGATTTTCAGACATTCCAGACCCACAATGTTCAGTTTTTTTATTTGAGAACATAAAAAAGAGTGGGATGTATTCAGCAAAGAACCTTATCCCATTCATGTAGTCCTACACAAGGAACCCTACACAAGCTTTTGGAGAGAGAGAGAGAGAGAGAGAGAGAGAGAGAGAGAGAGAGAAAGAAAGAAAGAAAGAAAGAAAGAAAGCTTTATTAATGTCTTTTCCATGCCAAAAGGCATATAAGACTAGTTAAAGTACATGTCAAGTATGTGGTAATTGTAGGAGCGTATTAAACGTCTCCAAGATAACAGAAGTACAAATCTAACTACTATAAACTGAACTGAAAACTGAAACTAAAAAGGATGCAATGATATATGAAACATATGGGAGCATATATAATGCTAACTGTCTGTCTGTCACGAATATGGTATGGCACTATCACCCAATCCTGTCCCGCTGATGCTAAAAAAGGATGTATTACGGGCTGCAGCATAAGGAACTGCTGGTGGTCGATGACGTCGTCTGGGGAGATGAGGCCTCCTCCTGATAGGTCGGGTAACTCGTGCAACAACATGAGTATGAGTGGGACACTGTCTCTGATCTCTGTGGGCATGTAAGTCGTCATCTGTCTCATCCTCATCAGATACAAAATCTCGTCCTCATCTCCTGGAAAAGAAAGAGGTGATCTGCTGCTGGGAAATATGACTCCGCTGGGCTGTCTGACATAGGTCCTGCCGTAGAATAAACATCTCTCGTAACATGAGTGCGACACATCTGGAGTCCTCGTAGGCTAGGAGGGATCGTAGTTGACAGGTGTGTCACGAAACAAACAGTGATATCTCCCTCTGATCTTGTAATACACAGGGTACCTAAAGATAAAGTGATCCTCCGACTCCACCTCACCCAGGGAACAAAACTGACAAATCCGCTCCTCTCTCGGGGTGCCCTGGAATCTCCCAGTCTCAATAGCCAACTGATGTGATGATACGCGGAGCTGTCCCAATGTAAATATGAGGCTATGTGATAATCCTGAGTCCAAATAGTGTGGCAAAACAGGGAACCCTGCTGTGTCAAGCTCAATGAAATGAGTCCAGTAATAGGCGGGTTTAACCCCAAGCTGTCGCCTCCAAGTGCGGTCGAGATACGCTCTATATAAGAAGCGCCTGATATACTGGTGGGTACCCGAAGGGAGCTCTGTGATGGATATACCAAATGAATCAAGGAGGAAATGGGACGCCTGTGAGAACCACGACAGTCGATAGCCCTGGTCATGAAGGGAGTGTGAGGAGGCAAGTGAGGCCCCCGAACTCTCTGAATATAAGCGATGAGCTGGGATGCTGCAACTATCTGAATGGGTGAAACGGCAAACTCTGCAAGAAGAATCTCGTGTGGGACCGAGGACTTTGCCGGAATCATACGAGCTAACATGGTGGTCTGTAATCGTGAAATGCTGGCCCAGTGTGATGACGGCAGACCTGTACACCATATCTCTGCTGCATACAAGGTCGTGGGAGTGACAATAGTGTCAAAAAGTCTGCACTTACCGCGAGCATCTCGGATGGACTTCCTGAAGCAAAACCGCTCAAGCTGAACAAGGGAGGAATGTCCCTTCCCAAGTCGGGTGGTGGCTGCCTGTCGCATGCTGAAAGTAGGACCAGAGAAGAGTATTCCCAGATAGGTATATGAGGAAACTACCTCTGAAGCCCGTCCATCAAGCATGAGCTCCTGGCGTTGCATGAAGGCTCGAGTAGTGTTGAAGACCATAACCTTAGTCTTCACAGTGTTCATGCCCAAGCCCCATCTGGTACAGAAAACCTGTAGACAACTCTGTAATCCCTCTCTGGTCGGGGATACTAGTACCACATCATCCACGTACAAGAGAATAGCAATCAAGATGGTGCCAAGTCTACATCCAGCTCCGCCACACTATGCGATGGCTCGCTCCAACTCATCAATGTACAATCCAAAAAGGACCGGCGAAAGAGAGCAACCCTATTTCACCCCAATGGTGCTCCAAATATGATCAGAGATGCCACTACCATGTCGGAAACATCCCAGGACTTTTTTGTAAAGAGCCATCACTGCCAGAACAACAAAACCAAGATCTCGAAGTCGCTGAATGAGCAGGGAGCGTGGTACAGAGTCAAAGGCTTTCCTGAAGTCCACAAAACAACAGTAAACCTTTTCTTTCCTGTGCTTGGCTTCCTCAATTAAAGCTCGAAGTGTGAAAATATGGTCAGTGGTAGAGTAATGAGCTCGGAAACCTGCCTGTCCCAATGCATGTAATCTCCTGGATTCCGCCTCTGAACTTACTACAGACTGGAGTATGGTGCCATAAAGCTTAGTGAGGACGTGCCCGATCATGATAGTGCGGTAGTTACCAAGAGTCATGGGATCACCATTTTTATGGATAGGGTGGATGATGTTGGTGCACCAGGATGAAGGGAAGCCAGAGACAACGGCGGAATTGAGGAGAGTGGCTAGGGTGGGAGCAAGGAGGTCGGAAGCATGGATTAGGCGTTCAGATTCGAGGTCTTCAATGTCTCTTGATTTTTTGGTTTTCATTCTCTTGATGGCCGCAAGTACCATGTTAGCGGTGAAGAAGGTAAACTCAGAGGGACAAGGGGAGATAGAGATGGGTGCGTCAATAGGTATGGTATATAGGCTGGTAGCGTAGTCAGTCCATGTGCGAAGGTCTTCCAAGAGGGGTGGTGGAGCACGAGGGATAAACTCACGCCAAAAGGCGCCTGAAGAGGAACTGAAGAGAAGGTCAACAAGACGTTTTCCCTCGGAGTCATCAAAAGCATGTTTTTTCTGGCGGAGTGTGCGACGGAGAGAGCGTCGGGTGGAGCGAAGGAGGTGAGCTTCATGAATGCGGGCATGGGTGACAAGATGATGTAGAGAGCGACACTCGGTATCATACCATGGGGGGTGTGGAGGATGTAGGGATGAGGGACGTGTGTGTTTGCCTTTATGTGTCTTAGATGGAAAGGAACTTGGACGGACCAATGCCATCAAGCAACTTAACTAAAACAAACTAGTAAACCAAAGAGAGAATTTTTATAGCCAGGATTATATGGTAGAACGACCAGTTACAAATTCATCGGGACATGCTATCATGATAGATAAGCCACTTTCTAGTTGTGATGGCTTCCTATCTTGCCTTTTGACGTTCTTGTACCTACATGAAGTAAGATCTTCGTCTAAGTAAATTTTGGTATCCTGCAACTTCCATCTCTGCCCCAACACTTTACGGCAGTGAGACACTGGAGGTGAAGCGTATGACAAGAGTATTTGGATTCTTCTTAGGCCGCCAAGCAGTTCCATAGCTTTGTTGTGATGCTGAAGATTCTCTTCCAGAAAACTTTTAGCCTCTCCAACAGCATGGCAGTAGCTATGGAAAACTATTTAGAACGGCAGCTTTTGGGTGATGGAAAACTGTAGCTATGGCAGTATGTCAGCTGTAGAGATGGCTATGTTGAGAGATAGCCTCTGATGGCAGTGTGTTGAGTGATGGACTCCTTTAAGTGGCAATAGCCATGGCAGCTACAGTGATGGTGGACTCATCGTGTAGGTCTGCAAGTGCTGACCAAGCGTTGATCTCTACAAAGTAGTGCACCAGTAGTGCGTTGGGGCGTGGCCATAGAGAGAGAGAGAGAGAGAGAGAGAGAGAGAGAGAGAGAGAGAGAGAGAGAGAGAGAGAGAGAGAGAGAGAGAGAGAGAGAGAGAGAGAGAGAGAGAGAGAGAGAGAGAGAGAGAGAGAGAGAGAGAGAGAGAGAGAGAGAGAGAGAGAGAGAGAGAGAGAGAGAGAGAGAGAGAGAGAGAGAGAGAGAGAGAGAGAGAGAGAGAGAGAGAGAGAGAGAGAGAGAGAGAGAGAGAGAGAGAGAGAGAGAGAGAGAGAGAGAGAGAGAGAGAGAGAGAGAGAGAGAGAGAGAGAGAGAGAGAGAGAGAGAGAGAGAGAGAGAGAGAGAGAGAGAGAGAGAGAGAGAGAGAGAGAGAGAGAGGGCTTTTTATTGTTGTCTTTTGAATGCCAAGAAGGCATATAAGACGAAGTACATGTCAAGTTTGTATAATGAAAGTGTGGGAGTGTCAAAATGTCTACGAGACTATAAATGTGTATATAAATCTAGAACTAAGGGGAAAAAACCCTGGAATAAAAGCCTAGATATAAATGTGTAAAATTAGTGATGTCATCACCCAATCCTGCTGAAGAAAGCTGTGAAATATTGGTAGTCCCAAAAGATGTGTCCGGAGTGAATTGTTGTTGCTGTCCTTGACCTAGGTGTTGTTGTCCTCAACTTGGGTGTCGAGTATGTGATCGTTGGGTACGCGACCTCGAAATGTGTCGGGTGTCTCTAATAGTCATAGAATGTTGTATACGACATCTCTGATCTTTATGCTAGTTTTGGTTAGGAATATTAGTCTCCTCATTAGACTCAAGGACATCGTGAAATCCGAGAGAAGAAAGAGGTGATCTGGAGCTATGAGGTATGACTTTACTGTGTGTGCTTTGAAGTGGTAGCATCTTAGTGACTCAACTTGGATTCACATATGTGATGAGAGAATGTAATGTGATGGGGGAATCTTTGAAGAGACAAAAGAATCTCTCTCTGATCTCATATTATGAAATTTGCATAGGCTACAAAGTCCTAGATGAGAGTAGAATAAGCTATATCAACTCTACATGCAATCACCATAATCGTGGTATGTAGTTGAAGAAAGAAGTGATGGTAGGCGCTCTCGGTGTTAACGCTAAAGGAGCTATAGATGACGTGTCATCATGTCATTGTGGGTATGAGGTCCTGTGGCATGGTGTGAGGCTCTAGTGGATGTAGGTCTCAACACTCGACGTGGCCAATCTCAATGATGATTTCATACTGGGATGTCTGTCTCATCCTTTGACATTGTCTTAGATCCTGTTGAAGACCTAGGTTGTCATCTGGTGAAGGAGGAGGTGGTCTAAAGTTGAGTACAAGATGTCCTGACTCAAATCTCTTTGAAGGCTGAGCATCTCTTGTATCACCAGAGCAACACAACATGTATCTTCAGATGACTTCAAGGAGTGAGGTGTGTCTAGGAAATAAAGTGCTCCTCTCACTCCACCTGTCCCACGATATAGAAGTGACAAATCTCTTTGAAGTTAGAGCATCTATTGTATCACTAGAGCAACACAACATAAATCCTCAAATGAGTTCAAGGAGCAAAGGCTGTCTAGATGGTCTCAAAAGATACAATGGTATCTCACTTTGATCTCATAGTACAGAAGGCACCAAAAAGTAAAGTGCTCTTATGAATCCACCTCTCCCATGGTATAGAAGTCCTATCCTCCCGCCTAATGCCTTGAAAGGATCTCGTCTCCAGATGTAACTGATGAGAAGATATTCTAATTTGTCCAAAGGTAGATTTGTCGCTATGTGATAATTCAAAGCTAGGGACAAGAGTAGCTTTAGCTCTTGAACAACTCCAACTCTAGGAAATGAAAAATGTAGAAGTCAAGCTTGACATCCATTTGACCTACCAAATGCTTTGGATGTACGCACAATATATGAGCCTCCTAATGTATTAATGGGTCTTCTCAAAACGATGGGATATGGAAATGTTGAATGTCTTGAATAGACGAGATGCCTGTGAGCACCATGATGGATGATGAACTTGATCATATATCTGGTATGAGGATGTGTGTGCCAAATACAAATATCTCGTCTCCTTGTTTGCAAATTCTATGATCCTTTGTATGTAAGTGATCAGTTGGAAGATAGCCTCAATCTAAAATGGGGGCATCACAAACTCAGCCAATATGATCTGGTGTGGAATAGAGGGCTTACCCCATATCATGTGTGATAGCATAGTAATTTAGAGGTACGTGATACTAGCTCAATTAGCGAAAGTGAGTCTTGGCACCAAATCTTTGCAGCATACATGGCTATAGGAATGACGAGTGCCTCAAAAAGGTGACACTTACTCTTGGCATCTCGTACATGTTGTCTAAACAAAACCTCTCCAAGTTGATGTCCCAAGTCAGCTAGTAGCTACATGGCTCATGTCAAATATAGGGCCCTTGATAATATACCCAAATATGAGTACAAGGACACTACCCTCAGAGGTTGGCTATTTAAAATGAACTCATGAGTCTACATAGGGGCCCTAGAGGTGCCCCCCATCCTATTGATAAATCTTATCAACTCATCATCATATTGACCAAACAACATGAGTGAAAGAGAACATCCCTGGTTCACACCAATGGCAAGCTTTGAATAAGTAGTTGATGCCGTATTCAATCGCAGGCCGAGCCTCACCCAGATATAGTAGATACCCATCGTACATTGTGACTGGTCCATCTCGGTTTGCAAACGTCTTGGTGATACCCAAAGCATGGAGTAATACTATTGCTGCCAAACATCGATAATAGGACCTTGCCAATGTGTGCCAATTCCAATGCCACATATCAAATACTAAAATTCTACTTTCAAATACCAACAACAAACCCTACCAATATGCCCCTTAAAAAATATGTTGTTGCATATGAATAAAAGGGCTCTTCTAGAGCGTACATATAGAACTTTGTTGCACATAAACAAATACCACACCATATGAATGAGCTTAGCATGTTTTGATTGTATGACTTTGATGGACCAAGAGTGGTTGAGGAAAATGGATATTCCAACAATAGAATTCCTTGAAAAAAGGCATCCACATATATGCACACTAAATGGTCATGTTCATGGTGTACATACGCAATAAAGATGACATATGCAAAAAGAACCTATTTGTTGGAGTAGTCACTATTGCTATACAGATTGCGTGTAATTCGTTGATGTATTTCTTTTCAGAGAAAAGAAATTGTGTGGGGGAACGCCCTGGATCGTTTTCATAGAGGAGGTGATGATGATGTACTACGTGTGAGATGTATGGCCTTTGTGGGGTAGCTCCCAAGCACACATTGTGTATCTCAAGACGGCTTATCCTCATGTGGAGAACTATGGTGTGATATGTATCCTCATCAAGTGCTCCATTTCTCGTTAGATATCCGTGAGTGAAGAGCCACACAACCTTGATCCAATACTATCAAAAATTTGTAATGCAAGCTATCTGTCACAGTGAGGGGTAGCATCTCCCTAAAGTTTTGTAATGACTTGGGCAAGTAAGAACATGATTCTCTCAATGATCCAGCGTTTCCAATGTTGATTGTCAATAGATCCTAGCCCCTTGGGTGATTTTCTGGATGTTGATAGTAGGATATCATAGCTCATCTATTATGATCCATGATATATAGCATGGCATAGGCCAATTGCTCAAATATGCCCTTTGTTAGTTGGCCCTGAGGGGAGATCTCACATTTAATAGACATCATAACTTAGAAGGGGTTTAAGTGAGAACGGATCATTCTCCAAAAGGTTTTTGATAAAGAGACACATAGGTGTGAATAAGTGTAAACCTTGGGTGTACCATGCTCTATGGAATCAATCTAACTCGAGGTTCAAGGAGGAGGATAGGGTGTTTCATGGGCATCTCTACTAACCTAACTTAGAATCCTTCACCAAGAACGTGTCAATAGGTGATTTGTTGTTCAAACTCACGACTAGTTAGGAAAGCTAATAGTTATTATATGTGATTGAGTTGAAGAGCTCTATCTAGAAATATTTTCTAGTTACAAAGGGGTCTAACTTTTGTCCTTTGAGGATTTTTATTGGTTGTGGAGGTGCATAGCTACAAAAGAGAGAACAAGGTGATGAACATTTGTGTTATTTGTGTCTTAGAGATATGTTTGGAGAAGTCTCCAAGGGAAAAGTAGCTTCTCAATGATGGCAGTTGCCACCAAGTGCTCATAAGGAGGACTATGCATTTGTATGTTTGTCTATATGAGTATTTGTCCTTGTATGTGGTTGTGTTTAAAATAATGTGCTTGCATTGTTTTGTACTACATCAAATGATTGAATTTGAAACTGTTGTTGTGCATTTATGATGTTAACTTGTATCATATTTATTTTGGATCACAGAATCTGGCATTGAGAGATGATATTTGCAATCAAGAGATTCTTTGTGCACTTCGCATGGTAAACTCGAAAGACTTATCAGAAGATCAAAAGGCACTTCTTCAAAGTGCAAGATCTCGAGCCGTGAAACCATGCACACTTAGTGGAAAAAAGCATGTTTCTGAAGTGTCAGCCAAATGGAATGAAGCTTTTATTTTTGAAGTTCCTCCTCAGGTATTCTTGTTCGTGACATATTCTAAATTTGCATTGAAGTTTGCTCGATCATATAGTATAGCTTATTGTTAGTGAGCTAGCGTACTGCTTGTAATTGAGACTTGTGTTTTTATTGAGTCAATGGATTAGTTTAGACGTAAAAGAACAATAAATATGTAACTCTAGAAAATTAAGTGAAGATATGTGCTTTGACAATTTATATGCATAAATGACATAGAACATGTATCTTTTGTAAAACTACTTGTTTGTCGTATTGTGCTTAGATATCCTACTTAAATAACTCAAAAAAAGTTTATTATACATTTGGATGCCAATAAAATGTTGTAGTATATGGAAGTTTCCTAGTACTAAACTCCATCCACTTCCAAGAAGAGCGTAGCCTTCCACTTTTAATTTCAAATCAAGCATTGCTATTACAACAACATCAAATCAAAATACTAATAGTCTTTGAGTTGTGGCTACCTAAGTAGAGAAAGTATGAAAACATACATTACTATGGCATTGAAGTTGAAAAGGTTTTTCATGCCTTTTACTTGCATCTAAAATGGTTTCCATTTCATTGGATATTGATGAGTGGAGTTCTTTTGCTGCTTCTTAGCTTGTTAAAATTAGATGTAATTCATGACTACCTTTCTTCAAATCCACACCTTTGTGGTACAAAAGTAATCCATATCAACTCAAGCTTTCAATGGATAAGATAATTTTTCCTCTTTTTAAGTGTAGAATGGATTTTGATGTGTTTACTTTTCATATCAAGATGGGCTAAACAATAAATATGCAATGAAACAATGTTTTAGAAAATAATTACAAATATGGTCTACGGTAAAGGAGTAGGTTCACCTAAGAGTAGTTGTATTCATGATACATTCCATTATTGAGTTTTTGTTGGTGTCAATTTACGTGGCCTTAGTTTGTAATGAAAACTTATACAAGCTCCCAACCAATTGGTGGTGTCCTCATTCAACTTGTAGGAATGTCATTCACCTCTCATGTGCATAAACAAATATCAAGAAATCCAAGAATATGCTATTGACATTACATGTGCATATCGTGGTTTTTTCTCGTAAAGTTGGGATTATTAGATTTTGTATCAAAGTCTATTTCTCATTGAAGCCAAATTGAAAGTGTAATTTTTACAGAGAGGGAGGAAAGTACATTTCAAGGTTCTCATGTATAGAATAACATATGATTATTAGGAAAACAATACAAGTCTTTGATTTTGCCATGTATGAAGGATATAACATTGTGTGCGTGTGTGCGTGCGCGCGAGCGCGTTGTGTGTGTGAATTTTTTCATGCGAATAACTGTATCGAAGGCAATGGGCATTTCAAAAGAAGGGTTCTTTTGAGGAGCGGCAAGTTTACAAGTTTGTATTTCCTTTTCAGTAAGTTGGGCAAAAATGACCCAGAGATCAATAGGTAAGGGGGCAAGGAAGTTGATAGTGAGAAGGCTCCAAAGGATGTAAGAAGTGCAAGAAGATTTAAATTCAATAGTACGAGTTGGAACCATAGGGATTTGGCAACTTTTGGCCTGATAAAACGCAAACGTAGATTGATCACTAACATCACAAATCTCTTGGAAAGAGTTTTCTAATTGGGAAGCATTTTCTTCATCTAGATCATCTGTAAAAATGAGTGGATTAGGTGATATAGGGGCTTTAGGAGGAGGAGCAGGTTGGCACCATTTTCTTTTTCAAGGCAAAAGAAAACCTTTCTAATGTGTATCTATTATAAAATCTTTCTTTCTCTTCGTATTTATCAACGAAGTCAACCAAATTACTGTATAAACCCTCAACAACACCAAGAAGCTCATTCTTTTTAACAAATTCCATGTAAATCCTGACCCAGTCCAGAGTACCAAGTAAATCAGTCAAGCCCAGCAACGGACATGTAGCTCTATCAGTATTGATAATAAAATCATGCATTTTTACGGCCTTCTTCATACAACAAATCAAAGTTTGAATAAAGAGATTAGGAGGAAGGGGCTCCCCATAACAAAAGCCTAAGTCAGCCTATGAATTAAAGTAAAGGTTTGCTACTACCCCGGCCAAAGGATAGTCGGATTTGCATCCCAAGGATGCTAAGAGAGAGGTTACAAACCTTCACATAGTTCCTCTTAACAAGTCAAGATCAAACCCTTTGAAACCTTTATTCATAAACCAACAAGGAAAAATGTAGCTGAAAAGAATCATACAAGACGTCCAGCTAGTACCTGCCACCATCCCATCACAGAAAACTGCAAAGGTTAGTTTAGTGAGGAAGACAAGTTTCAACGTTGGACGTCAGTTGTTATCCATGTACAAAACAAGTTTCACCAACTAATCAACATACTAGTCATCGTTAAACATGCTTAGTCCAATCTTCCCAATCATAAAAATAACGTTGGCAATAGGTCATGCCCTGTTTTTACCGTATTAGGGCATTCGCCAAACTGATCAGTTTTTGGGTATTGAACCGTATCCATTAACCCATAACAATACAATGTATTTAAAGCTACCGTACATATCTCATGCAAAAAACGATAGGGCAGGACTAGTTCTTGCTCCAATGCTTAGATTCTCGTCACCTTGTTTGATGGCTCACCATATGTACGAAAACTATCTTTCTAAGTTGCAACTTCCAAACACAGCTGTCCATTCTCTTCCCGAAGCAGCTTGACTTCATCCCTCAGTACTTGCAGCTCTGTCTTTAATATCTTCACCTTGTACCATAAAGTGTTCAACCACTTTAGTAGGAGTATAGATGACCAGAGGATCAAGTGGCCCAATAATGACTGAGGGGGAAGAGGAAGAGGGAGAGGAAGGTGGAACAAGAAAGGCAGCATAAGCTGCCTCCTTGGAAGATTGAGCAGGCAACACTGCCTGCTAACGCAGGTCTAAGGCCTCAGGCAGCTCCAGCTCTGCCTAAGGCAACCCTTCTACTTGAGGTAGCACCGCTGCATGAGGCTTGGTATCCACTTGAGCTGTTCAAAGGAGAATTGTGTAGAAAGAAGCATGGAAATTGCTCAAAACTGGTGCATAAAATAGATCAAAGAAATGCAGAATCTCAGTTCTTTTGACAAGCTGTCAGGCATGATTCATTGATTAATAAAAAATATGTGTGGGAGAGCTCTCTTAAGCCCTCACCAGAGTCTTGGAAAAGGGGCATATGAGCTTAACTTTATTCCCACCAAAGAATGTTAACAGTAGTGTTTGGTTGCTCAAAAACCAGCTAGGTTTCCATGAAAATGGCCCAGAAAGCATTTGAGGAATGAAAAATTATTGTACATGATCTTTGACCATCTACTCAATCAGAAAAAAAAAGGACTAAGCAGCAACAACTTGAATTATTGCACTTTCAATTGAATGAAACTGTCCCATTATCAGCTCTCAACTACATGCTCCTGTTTTGCTCATTTGCTCAAGAAGAGCTTTTGCTTTTCTCTTGGCCCTTAGTGTACCATGGCTGGCAAGTTCCATCAATGGTACAAAAGCTCCAAATTGACAAGCAGCAACAATATGAGCTGAATCATTTCTGCATATTGCAAGAAGAATAGCTGCAGCATTTTCTTTACTTCGAGGAAATCCCAAAGTTATCAAATCAATTAAAACAGCGACGGAAGGTGCAGAGCCAATCGCAACTTGGCCTTCCTGATGAGTTGCCAAGATTGCTAGAACAGCAAGCGCTTCATCTACCAGTCCCATATCAGGATTTGAAAGCAATTGCATCAGTAGGGGAATTACGGCTGCTTGGACAGCTCTAGCCTTGTTTCCTTGATATATTGATAAATTGAACAGTGCTGTGGCAGCATCTTTCTTTCCCCTGTACGTGCCTTGACGAAGCAGGTCAACTAATGCAGGAATTGCACCAGATGCACCAATAATGATCTTATTCTCATCAACGACCGATAGGCTAAAGAGTGTGGCAGCAGCATTTTCTCTTGCTTCCATACTTCCCTTCTTAAGAACTTCCACAATTGGATTAATGGCGCCAGCAACAACAATATGGGACTTGTTTGGTCGGTGGATTGAAAGATTCAAAAGAGCAGTGACTGCATGCTCTTGTGCCCCTAAGTTCTTACTGGTCAAAAGGCTGATCAAAAGTGGGATCGCTCCAGCCTCAGCAATGCATACCCTGTTCTCAATGCTTTGCTTAGCAAGTATTCGCAACTCCCCAGCAGCAGCTCTCTGTGCATCAATCTGTCCACTGGAAAGCTTTTGCAGTAAGAGATCAATCATAGCTCTATCTCCAGGAGAAACCTGATTGGCAAATTCCCCAGCTTTTCCAGCACAGGATGATCCAAAAAAATTTGGTGTATTGACACCATGAGTTTCACACCATTGCCCAATTAAACTTCTGAGTACGTAGTTAGGGGTCAAGATGATGTGTCGCAAAACTTGCTGGGTCTTAGGGCAGGTTCTATGTCCAGTATCTAGCCATTTTTGGATGCATGCTCGTTCATAAGTCTGAAATTTGCAAGAGGGTATATTATTCAGTATCATCCTGGAAATAGTCAACCGATACATTTTCAACAAAGCAGATGTTGCAGTCACGACCAACCACATGCACATGCAGAAAACAAATTAATATAGCCAGAAGCAACATAAACAATCCTTGCACGGGGCAGAATTCTGATTTGCAAATCCGATTGATCTAGTGCTTCTCTCAATGACAAACAAACCTGTCCAGTAGCGACTATAACTGGGTCTTTCATCAGCTCCAATGAGATTGGGCAGCGAAAGTCGTTAGGAACATTGGGGGAGTTTGGCTTTTCTATCCTGGCTTCTGAACTTCTTTGATCCCTTTTAAAATCCAAAAAATCCAATTCCTTAGAATCAATGACCACGAGTGCTCTCAACTTTGTAAGTATACAAGTAATCTGCTCAATAAGTTCATCATACTTTGCAAATTTACTGGTCAGTAGATTCTGCAACGCATGAGACTCTTGTTTCAGATCTGCTGTTGTTCTAAGATCCATTTTCTCAGCAAACCTTCGCAAAACTGTTGAATCGGTACCAAATTCATCTTTTTGGGATAAAATAGTCATGGCATCCAGATAAAGCTCAAGGTTTGGACTCTCCAACCTGGATTTTGCCCTCTTCAACTGTGCGTGGACAAGCTCAACCTACAAATAGGGAGATACCGGTCAAGTCAGAGGAGCCAATTACAAAAACGCTTTAATGCATGTTCACAGCATAGGATTGTTAATTCTTCATTCTTTTTGAATGTATAAGCATGAGCGAATGATCTGAAAGTCTGCATCATCTATGAGCAACATGTAAGCGTGTATCAATACCAACAGCAGCAAAAGATTCATAGGCATACAACAATAAATCTGATAGTTCGTACTTATTCAGAAATTGAGTGGACCAGCATAGGCTGCCCTCAGAAAGTAAGAAATTTCAGGAAATGTCCTTAAGACCAATACATATACCTGATCATTGCCATAGCAAATATCTTCGCAGTCAGAGAAAAATAGTTCAGATGTATGGTTCCTATACAATAGGAACTACAATTCTTAGAGAAGCATGCTACCAAGTTAGATTGTCATACAGAATGTGTGCTGCACAAGTGGATGCACAGGTGGATGGTGCTGAAACTAGGACTTATAAGGCCATTATCCAGACAAGACTAAGCTATGTAACATAACAAGACTGCTGGAGTAACCTAATCAAGTACAGGTTACATCAGTTTGCCTTGTACTTTGTGACTTTGGACCCAATTACAAATAATCTGTTCACACGTGCAAGGTGGTGCTTCCTGGTTCATTAAATAACTGAGAAGCTTTGAGACAATTCAAATGATGAGGCCCACCATTTGTCATGGCAAACAAAAATATCTTCATTGACATCCAATTGAAATACATGGTCGTTATCCCAATGTAGACAAAAGCTTGAAGCTGACAACAGGTTTCAACTTTCAAGTAACACCATGGGCTGTGCATGTGTGCACATAGATGTACAAATATTATCTTCTATTGGAAACAAGGAAGAACCCAGAAACACTTCAAACTACTAGAGAGCCCAAAAGGTGATACATAAGACATAGCCATTATTGAACATACACATATGAAGGATCTTGGTGAGTGGCATTAAATATGCCTCATAGCAAAGATCAAATTATCAGAAATTAGGCATCCCCATCTAGTCACATGCCTTCTAATGTGACGCTCGATGCTCAATGGAATCAAATTATGAAGGATCTAGGTGAGTGGCAATAAAGATGCCTCATAGCAAAGATCGAATTATCAGAAAATAGGCATCCCCATGTAGTCACTTGCCTTCTAATGTGCCGGTCGATGCTCAATGGAATGATATTTTTAAATTTCATGCCAATGACCGAGTGGCTTAACCAGACTAAACACCAATATTCTTGAGGCATAACTAGCCGGTCAATGACCTTTTCCCAGCACCTTTTCTTCTCTCTCTCTCTCTCTCTCTCTCTCTCTCTCTCTCTCTCTCTCTCTCTCTCTCTCCATCGCTGATCTGCTTGAGAATAAGGCTCCATCGCTGGTCCATGGTGCTACTCCATCGCTGTGATCCAAGAAGAGGAGTGCTAATGAAGCATCCTTGTTGAAGCTTAAAGATCCTTTTGTTAACAATCAGGCTACCCAGAAGAATCATTTGAACACAAAGAAAAGGACCTTGTCGTTTCAGAAATAGCAAGCATCATTGGCCTCTCTCCAAAGCAACCATGCCTCCTCGCAAAAGAACTTCAAGTCCTCCTCGCGCTCTTTCTCCCACCTTGGCAACCACCTCATCCGCTGATGTGGCAGCGCTGCCTGCCACATCAGTGCCTGCAGCCCCTGCTCCATCAGCGATGCCTACGCCTGCTCCATTAGAGATGCCTACCCCATCAGCGCCTGCTATATCAGTGCCTAGGGCCACATCAGCTGCCACATCAGCACATGCTGCCCCATCAGCACCTTCTGCTCCTGCTACATCAGTGATGCCTACCTCTTTCCCTCCTACAAGGCTTCTTCCCACTCCTACCATCTATGCTTCTGCTGTCAACTTTTCTTCCCTTCAAGACCCACAACCTATAGCGAATATCCCATATACACCCTCTAAATCAACAGAACTTTTCTCATCTTGGCAGATCGATCAAATCAAGGCAGATATCCAAACTGAAGCAGGAAATCTCACAGCTGAAAGGACTAGTAACCTCTGTGTCAATGAGAAGAACATGTTGCAGTCAAAAGTGTATTCGCCCTTTCGTGCAGAAGGAGCAATCTCATGATTTGCGGGGAGCCATCCAGATGGCTTTGTATTATGAAGATGGAAAAAGAGGCCCGGATCCTGTTGCGGTAGCTGGTATAGGTGGTCAGCAACCTTGGGGACGCAAGGGCAAATGGAACAAAAAGAGAAAATTTGAAGGTCAAACCAGTCAGTGGCAAGCTCGGGGTGACAAAAAAGGGAAGGGTGCAGGGGGCCCCAAAGGCCAAGGGTTGTATGGGCAGCCCAATGCCCAAAAGGGTTAGCGTCCTTCAATGTTGTCGCCTCAGGACCAAGAATGTGCAAACAGGGAGAACCTCTGTTTTGGATGTTTGGGGCAGCATAGGTGGAAGGAATGTCCACGGAACTTGATGCGAACCACATATAATCTTCAGGTAGACCAGATGAACCAGGGTGATGACCCTATGACAGTGGAAGAGATCGAGCAGGAAGTCAATCCAAATGTTCCACGCCTCATGAATGTTTCGGTGGTCAAGAGAGTGGACATGGCTCCACCAGTGCTTTGTCAAAATCGGCTCGCCAAGGGTATCAATTTCCTAACACTTCTCTTATTGTTATGCAAGGACAGCTATGTGGTAGAGATGTTCAGGTTCTATTTGACACTGGGTCCTCTCATAATGTGTTGAATTCAACTTTGGTACAGAAGTTAAGTGTGAATACTCAACCATCCCAATACCAGTACACAGTGGAAATGGCTGATGGAAAGGGTACAGAGATTTGGGATAAGAGGGTTGTGGGCATTCCACTAATTGTACAAAGTTACACAGAAGAGTTTGATTTTGAGATAACACGGCTTGCGCGGTTTGATGTGGTGTTGGGCATTTGTTTGCACACGATGCGGAAGCCACACATAGCCTGGGATACTCATGTGTATGAGTTCCATTTTGATGGTGTGATGCATTCCCTTCATGGTGAGCGGGATTTGCCTCCTAGACCGCTTGTTTCAGCTACGCAGTTGCGTAGGATCCATTGGGAGCACATGTGTGTTTGCTTTCTACTTGATATGTCTAGTAATACTACTCAAAGTATCATGCAGTGTGTGCAAACCAATACTATTGCCAATTTGGATCAAAAAATTAGGAGAGAGTTTTCAGATATGTTCATAGATGATCTTTCATGTGTTTTACCTCCTAAGAGGAATGTTGAACATAAGATTGAACTATACCCGGATCATGTCCTATCAATAGACGTGGAGTTATTCTGATGCAAGAGGGTAGGCCTGTGGCCTTTGAGAGCAAGAAGGTCAACCCTGCTTAGAAAAATTATCCAACTCATGAAAAGGAGTCGTATGCCATAGTTCATGCATTAAAGGCATAGAGGCATTATCTGTATGGATCGGAATTTGAGGTATTCATTGATCATGATACCTTGAGATACTTTTGTAAGCAGCCAGGCCTTAGAGGCCGGGAAGCCAGATGGTCTAAGCTCATGCAGGAATTCCTAATGGAGATTCGGTACAAGAAAGGTGCCTAGAATTGTGTGGCAGATGGGTACAAGAAAGGTGCCGAGAATCCTGTGGCAGATGCACTATCTCGTGGTTTATCAGATGTCATTTGCAGTCATTGAAAATGACTTACTGTTTGAGATAAGAAAGGCTCAAAAAGAAGATCCTCACTGTAAGAAAGTGGAACAAGAGGTGAGTCATAGCTATGCAGAGTCTCAAGAGGAGAGCTCTTCTATCTTGGTTCGCACTTATCTTAAGTATTCCATAGAAGATGGAATAGTGATGAGAAATGGCAAGGCTCTTATTCCAGCTTGTGAGGTGATGCGAAAGAAGACCTTGCATCTGTCACGATAGCCCTAGTGCTGGTCATCCTGGTGTGGATAGGACCTATGAGTTGATACAACGTAACTTTTGGTGGTCTGGACTTAAGAAAGAAGTAAACCATTATGTGACACATTGTTTTTAAGTGTCAAGTTAATAAGGCTGAAAGGATTAAAGTGCCTGGATTATTACGCCCGTTACCTATACCAGAAGGGAGACGGGAGAGTATTTCCATGGACTTTATTACATGTTTACCACATACACATTCTCGTTTTACTGGCAACTTTTGGACTGCAATATTTGAGAAGTTAAAGGTGCAGTTGGGAATGAGTAGTTCTGATATTCCTGAAACAGATGGGCAGACTGAGAGAGTTAACCAAACCTTGGAAGATATGCTTAGGGCGTATGAAAGGCAAACGCAATGGGGAACGTTACCTACCATTGTTGGAGTTTGCCTATATTGATAAAAAGAATGCATCTACGAAGATGAGTCCTTTCGAGCTAAATTATGGTTTAGACCAGCCAGTCCAGTTACTAAAAGTATGCCTCATAAGACACCTAGTGCTATGGAATTTCTAACTCACATGCAACAGATGTTGGAGTTAGCAAAGCAAATGTAAAAGCGGCGATGGATCAGGCAAAGACATATGCTGATCTGAATCGTACGCCAAGAGAGTTCAAGGAAGGATATGTGGTGTTTCTCAGGATTCCAAAGGACTCGAAAACCCTGAAGATAGGGAAGTGTTATAAGTTGTCACCTAGATACTGTGGACCTTGGAAAATTGTTAAAAGATTAATAGCGTTGCTTATAAATTGGATTTGCCTGTTGGTTGTAAGGTTCATCCTGTTTTTCATGTTTCAGGCTTAAAGGTTTTACATGACGGTGATAACTTGTTGGCTGATGACCTTGTTTTGTTTCAGGAGCATGGGGAGGTGATGCATGGACCAGCGAGAGTATTGGACCGGAGGAAAAGACGGTTGCGGAATCATTTGCTCCATGTACTTGGTTGCATGGCATGGACGACCTACCTCTCAGTGATGCTACTTGGGAGACCGTGCATGGGTTGCATGCACAGTATCCAGACTTTGCCATCGAGGACGATGTCATCTGAGGAGGGAAGGGATGTCACATGTACTTTGAATCCCTTGCCCAATGTAAATTGTAAATTGTAATTATTAAATTGTAAATGGCTAAGTCACCGGCCTCTGGAGACAATTGTAAATTGCAATGTAAATATTGTTAGTGACTTATTTCGAGATGGCCCCAAGGGGTTACTGGGTCTCATGAGAGTCTGCTGGACTGACCTCCTAAAAAGTAAAAAGGGTTGACCGGTCAACGTGACACGTGTCACATGCTCACTGGAACACTTGGTCTAGTGTATGAGTGACGGACAATCAATGGACGGGTCAACAGGACATGTGTCATGTGCTCATTGGGACACTTGGTCCAATGCATGACACATGTCAGACTGTCCACCTACTATCTTGCCTATGTGTCAGGGTACTGCCAAGTGGCAAGTGTCGATTGTGCATGGAGTTTGCCATGTGTCGGCGTTAGGATGTGTCAGGGTTAAGGGGTGCTTGAGGGGATATAGTGTGAGCCTTGCCAGGCATTCCCTATGGTATTCCTATGCAGCTATGGTTGGGAGGAGACTTGCAGCAGAGCTCTCATGTTTGCTTGTTGATCTATGTACATTTGCTCGAGATTAATAAAGTGACGAATTTGTTGAGTAATTCGGTGTATTAACTTAGGGTTTGTGAGCTTGTGTGCAACATTCCTCACCGCTCCGTCCTCTACACCCCCCGTGGTATGATGCCGAATGCCGTTCTTTTCATCACCTTGTCACCCATGCACTTACTCAGGCTCCCCACCTTCCCCACTCCGTTCGACGCTCTTACCATCGCACACTCCGCCGTAAAATGCGTGCTTATGATGACTTTGAAGGAAAGCGCCTTGTTGACCTTCTCTTCAGCTCTTCTTCAGGAGCTTTTTGGCATGAGTTTATCCCTCGTGCTCCACCACCTCTCCTAGATGACCTCCGCATATGGGCCGACTATGCTACCAGCCTATCTACCATACCCACTGACGCACCCATCCCTATCTCTCCATGCCCTTCTAAGTTCGCCTTCTTCATCTCTGACATGGTACTTGCAGATAGTACAAGTCTGAATGCAGATACAAGGCGCGGTCTTCCTGAAACAATACTCTGATATAACAGAGAGGAAGAACGAATTATTTTGCTCTTGCTAATCACTCAATCTTCTTCTTAGACTCATTTACAAATCTTATATATATAATTTTACAATGGCAAATGTACGTGAGAGCAGTTGGTGTATATCTGATCGATGGAGAAAAGAGTGGATAGCCATGCTACCGCTTCCTCCTATAGGCACCGTCACTGCTTTGGGCTGTAACCGCCTTGCTCTTGCGGTGACCTGTAATTAAGGTCTGTACTTTACAAACGGCATTAAGGCACCATGTTGTTATCAGTCGCCAATTATACAAGTCGTTTTAGTTAATGAAGTCGGAGACTTCGATTTCGAGCTTGCCTTTGAGAAGATGTCGATGACTTCGATGTCGGGCTTGCGCTTGAGAAGATGTTGATGACTTCGATGTCGGACTTGCTCTTGAGAAGATGTCGATGACTTCGATGTCGGAGACTTCGATGTCGAGGACGTGGATGTCGAGCTTGCTCTTTCAATGACTTCGATGTCAGAGACTTCGATGTCGATGACGTGGATGTCGAGCTTGCTCTTTACAAGAGCTCCTTTTGAATAGTGACCTTCGACAATCGTCGACGACGATCGTCGAAGAGCGGGCAAGCCAATAAGTCGGACACTTCGATGTCGGGAAAGTCGAAGGAAACATTGTCATCGACTTTCCTTGTATTTCTGTAGGTTGTGCAACTTTTAGAAGTATTTACATACAACAAATGAATGGATCTAGATTAGTGAAGAGATAAGGGATGGAGAGGATAGAAATCCAACTCCATCCTCCTTCATGTGGATGATGTGGCTCTAGTATCTCCAACCAGAGAGGGATTACAGAGGCAGCTAGATTGCCTACAGGGCTTTTGTACGAGATGGGAATTGGGGGTGAACATTGCGAAGACCAAGGTTATGGTCTTTGACACTTCTCGAGCCTTCATGCAGCGTCAGGATCTTACTCTCGATGGATAGACCTTAGAGGTAGTTTCTTCTTACACTTATTTGGGGATACTTTTCTCTGGTCCTACCTTCAGCATGAGACAGGCAGCTACCACCCGACTTGGAAAGGGGAATTCTTCACTTGTTCAGCTAGAGCGGTTTTGCTTCAAGAATTCCATTCGAGATGCTCACAGTAATTGTAGATTTTTTGATACTATTGTCACCCCCACAACCTTGTATGCAGCAACAACATGATGTACCGGTCTTCCCACATCACATTGGGCCAGCATCTCACGATTACAGACTACCATGTTAGCTCGTATGATTCGGGCAAAGCCCTCTGTTCCACACGAGATCCTTCTTGCAGAGTACCCATTCAGATAGATGCAGCTTTCCAGCTTGTTGCATATATTCAGAGAGTTCAGGCGCTTCCATATGCAGATGCAGATGAGAGATATACACAAATAGCACTTGCTTTCTCACACTACCTTCATGATCAAGGATACATGCTATCGTGGTTCTCCCAGGCATCCCACTTCCTCCTTGAGTCATTTGGTATCTCCGTTGCAGAGCTCCCCTCAGATACTCATTAGTATATTAAACACTTCTTATATCGGGCATATCTCGATCGTACTTGGAGGTGACAACTTGGGGTTAAGCCTGCAACTATTACCAGACTCATTTTATTGAGCTAGACATAGCAAGGTTCCCAGTTTTGCCACACTACTTGGACTTGAGATTATCACACAACCTCAAATTTAAAGTGGGACAGCTCTGAGTATCATCACATCAGCTGGCTATTGAGACTAGGAAGTTCCATGGTATCCCGCGAGAGGAGCATGGAGTCGGAGGAGCACTTTATTTTTAGGTTCCCTGTATACTATGAGATCAGAGGGAGATACCATTGCCTGTTTCGCAACACGCATGTCACACTACAATCACTCGTAGCCTACAAGGACTGCCAATGCGATCATGATACGAGAGATTTTTCTACTGCGACAGACCTACCTCAAACAGCCCAGCAAAGTCATGTTTCTCAACCTCAGATTACCTCCTTCTCTAGGAGAAGACGACGAGACCTAGCATCTGATGATGACGACTTACCTACTCACAGGGATCAAAGACAACGTCCCACTCATACTCATGTTGCAGCACGAGCTACTCGACCTATCATGAGGAGACCTCATCCCCCTAGACGACGTTAGCGACCACTAACGGCCCTTCGTTCGGCAGCTCGTAATACATCTTTCTATAGCATCAGCAGGACAGGACTGGATGATAGTGTCATACCTCATTCCGGACATTTAGACATACCTATGCTCCCACATGTTTCATGTTTCATATATTATCACATTTATTTCAGTTCATAGTATTTAGATATGTTATTTATGTTACTGTTTCGAAGACGTTTCATACGCTCCCACTATTAGCACATACCTGACATGTACATTACTAGTCTTATATGCCTTTTGGCATGGAAAAGACATTAATAAATCTCTCTCTCTCTCTCTCTCTCTCTCTCTCTCTCTCTCTCTCTCTCTCTCTCTCTCTCTCTCTCTCTCAGATCACAACAGACTGAATTGAAATCACAACAAACCGAATTGAAATCACAAGGAACCGTACTAAATCATGGCTGAAACCATAATGAACATACTGTGAGGGCGGCGTTGTAGCTCCGTAGTGAGGGAGCTATAGATCTATAATGAGGGCGCTATCAATCCGTAATGAGGGCACGGCCAGCAAGCTCATAAGACCCAGAATAAGCTTAGATTTTCAAGAGGCAAGAAGGTAGCATATTGCTCTATGAGAGTTCCCACAGAAAGAAGTGGAATGAAGGTGTAACAAAGAGGGGAATATATACCTTTTCTTTGTTATTTGCAAACACTTTCATTGCATCGTAGCCCACCGTTATATTGGGTCTAATTTGAATGGGTTAATCCTGGCCATATAAGGGAAACTTGTAGATGAAGTAATTGAAAAAAAACAAGGAACCCATGTTTTATCGACGTGTATATGGTTTTAATATTGGTGCTTGAGTATCTGTTATTACCTCGCATATTGGTGAATATTTTGCACGAAACCAAGAAAATTTCTTTAGGTATCGTAGGTAGTAAGTGGTAACTTATGCATGTAGCAAAGTCCATGAACGAGAGAGAGAGAGAGAGAGAGAGAGAGAGAGAGAGAGAGAGAGAGAGAGAGAGAGAGAGAGAGAGAGAGAGAGTTAATGTCTTTATCATACCCAAAGGTATGTAAGACTGCTGAGTACAATTCAGGTGTGTTGCTTGATGGACTAGGATCCTAGCATGTATAATCTCTCATGTGAGACATCTCCTGTAGCATCGAGACAACACATCATTGATCCTCATACTTGATTACCGAGTGTGAAGTAACAGGCTGGTCCCAAGATAAGCAATAGTACCAATCTTTGATCTCATAATATAATGGACAATGAAAAAAAATTGCTATTCCATTTCCACTTCTCCCATGGTACACAACTAATACAGCTGGTCTTCATGGGGCATCCATATTTACCTATCTCAATCAAAGGTGGTCTGATGACATTCTCAGCTGTCCCAATGTGAATCTCAGATTAAGCAATATCTCGAGATTGACGTATGTCGAGGCAGAATCCCAAAGGTGGTCATCTGTAAAAAAATGTGTCATCTGACAGTCCAATTTGGTCCCCAAGGGTCCAGCCCAAACTCATTGAGCATAAGACCTCTGCATGAAGTGTTTTTGTCACTTGAATGATGAATTTGCAAAGTTTGTTTTTCGGATTTGTGATGATATTTCCCTATCACCATCTGAGCTTCTTAAACAGTCATTTATGGCAGCCAAATTGGCTTAAACAGCCTATTTAAGGCAGCCCAATGTCATTTCCTACTTCTCATCAATTTTAAAAGAAACTTGCAACTTTTTAAAATGCATTCCACAACAAGGAATATTTAAGTCACATTCTGAAATGGAAGGCGTTCGGAATGGGCATTCATGATTAAAACCATGCTGATATGTGCAGAAAATAAATAGCTTGAGCTTTAATAAAGAAGTTTAGCCTATAAGAACACACAAAGATACAAAACATCAAGTATGATCACTAACTTTAGGATGTTTGCTTATGTGCTCAAAACTCTTCAGCAGGCACCGTCACCTCCATGCGCATGGATTATGTGCTACAACATAAAAAGTAAAAACATGTGCTACAAACCTTCATCGCACTCAATTAAACAGAAGCTTAACTTTTCCTATCCTTTCAGCAACTTTTGAACTGTAACAGTGCCTGAATCCTAAAACCTATGCAAAAAGTATTAACAAGATGAAACCATAACAAAGAGTTGAATCCACAAATAGCCCAATTCAACTAAAAAGCAGCTACCAATAATCGAACTTTTTCTGTTGAGCTAGTTTACCGAATGTCACACCTGTTCTCGCACTTCATCGGATAAATCAAGTTGACTATAGGGTAGGCAATCCAAAGCCTGTTGCAGCTGTTCGGTAACTTCATGAAACTTGCTTGCAACGTAATCTCTCTTAAGTACCTTCACAAGGATGAACGTATCGGATAACTGAAATATTATTCACTACAAGTAATCTCTCTCTCTCTCTCTCTCTCTCTCTCTCTCTCTCTCTCTCTCTCATATGACATGTTAGAAACAAGTTTGCAATGAACCTTTGATAGTCAAATGTTGTAAATTGAACCTTAAATCATAGTGGATATGCCATGTACTATGCAGGCATCAAAAACAAGAACTTACAGCAACACAAATCAGGTTTTCCTATCAGTAATGACCGATCAACTTTTGCCCTTTCACACAAGAAATGGCTATATCTGTCTGATCACTCCTGTACGCATCCCTCCACATTATGAGCAGAGCAGCATTCAATCGGTCCAAACATGTGATACCACATGATGAGTATTTGAAGAAAGAAAGCCTGATTTGGAAGCTAAGGTTGTTTTCACGTTCTCGCGAGCAACAAGCAACATTTCTTGCATATCATGCAAAAAATCTACTGCTGCTTTAACCTTTAGGCCTTTGAGGCCCACTGAAATGGGAGCCCTAGGCTGGAAACCATACATCAGAGAAAATGGACTAAAACCCGTCGCTGAGTGCTTTGCGCTATTATACGCAAACTCAATCATTGGAAGGTACCTTTCCCAATCCGACTGTCTTCTGGAAACATATGCCTGAAGCATATCTTCCATAGATTGGTTCATCCTCTCTGTCTGACCATCCGATTCAGGATGATCTGATGACCCCATACTTAATGTGGTCTCTAATTTCTCAAAGACTGCCTGCTAGAATTTGCCAGTGAACTTAGGATCTCGATCACTAACAATGTCATTCGGCAAACCAAACAACCTGAACAACTTTTCCACGAAAAGCTGAGCAAGTTCAAAAGCTTTGACAATTTGCTTGGTTGGTATGAATTGTGCCATTTTGGTTAACCTGTCAACAATTACCCAAATAGCATCATTTTGCTTCCCCGTCCGAGGTAGCCCAACCACAAAGTCCATGGAAATAATTTCCCACTTTCTTTCGGGAATTTCCAAGGGCATCAGTAAACTAGCTGCCTTAAGTCTTTCAGCTTTATTAACCTGGCATTGTCCACACTTGCGAACATATGCCTCCACTTGACTTTTTAAGTTTGGCCAATAAAAGTTCCTTTTTATTAAGTCAAGCGTCCTTTGTGAGCCAGGGTGCCCTGCACACGGGCTGTCATGACATTCATGCAAGATTTGGGCCCTAATGTCATCATTTTCTGGCACACAAACCTTTCCATTCCGGAAAAGTAACCCATTCCTTATGGAATAGTCTCTTAATATCTTGTCCTGAGGAGAAATCTTGGAATCCTGCATTCCAAGCTCATCACTAGATCTAGAAGAACCTGCCAGGACTTCTAGCCAAATACGACCAAAGTACCTATCGATCTTACACAAATCTTGTAAGGAGAGATATACTCGGATTGGATCTCAGAAAAGCTTAACTGATTAACCTCTCCAATCCGACTTAAGGCATCCGCGACACTATTAGAAGTACCCTTCTGGTACTCATAATGAAATTCTTGGAGCATCTCTAACCATCTGGCCTTACGACCCCTAAGGTCGACCGCATCGTTAATATACTTTAACGCTTGATGGTCAGTAACTATGGTAAACTGGGAGCCATACAAATAATGTCTCCAAACCTGAATAACAGCAAAAAGCTCCTTGTCACAGGTGGAATATTGCCTTTGAGCAGGATCTAATTTCTTGTTTTCAAAAGCAACCGATTTACCATCCTGATATAGGACTGCACCTATAGCAAAGTCACTGGCATCCGTCTCAAGCACATACGGCTTGTTAGGATCCACTATGTGTAAAATAGGCATTGTAGTTACACAGTATTTAAGGTTCTCAAAACTCTGATTCAACTCTTCAGTCCAAGTAACCGGAGGACTGAACTTACTGTGCCGACTAACTCTTTTAGCCCCCCTGAGGATATTGTCAAGGCTAATGCAATTAATGCACAGTTCAAGATAAATCTACGAAAAAACCTCGTAAAGCCCAACACGGACTTAACCTCTCGAATGGTTTTAGGAATAGGCCATTCACGGACCTGTCGAACTTTATTTGGGTCAATTTCCAACCCATGGTCTGAAATAACATGTCCAAGGTAAAGTAACCTTTTCCGGAAGAAAACACATTTGGACTCCTTGGCAAAAAGCTTCTCCTGTCTAAGTAACTTTAAGACAGTCCTGAGATGCTCCTCATGCTCCTCCAAGGTCTTACTATAGATGAGAATATCATCTAAGTACACTATCACGAACTTTCTCAGATATGGACGAAGAAGATCGTTCATCATCTGCTGGAAAGTCGCTGGAGCATTTGTCAAGCCAAATGGTTAAACCAAAAACTCATAATGGTCGTACCTAATTCTAAACCAGGTTTTTTCAACATCCTCAGTCTTTATGCGAATCTGATGATACCCTGATCTCAAATCGATTTTGGTGAAGTACTTTGCACCATGTAATCGATCAACCAGATCATCCATTCGCGACAAAGGATAACAGTTTTTAATCGTTAACTTGTTTAATTTCTTAAAGTCCACACAAAGACAAGTACCTCCGTCTTTTTTATCAACTAGGAGCACAGGTTCCCCCAAGGAGATTTACTAAGCCTAACATGGCCCATCCTAAGGTAATTTTGCAGTTGCCTATGAACCTCATCCTCTTCAGTAGTACTCATCCTATATGGATACAAAGATACAGGAGAACTACCAGGAATCAGTTTAATACCATGGTCAACACCCCTAGAGGGGAGAAGACCCTCAGGAAGCTGCTCAGAAACACATCGTTAAATTCTTGCCTAAGTTTCCTAAAGATTTCACCTTCTGGCGAATTTTCCTGCTTTAAACTACTTTCTTCATGGTAAATAAAATCTTTTAACCAACATAAGTAAGAATTACAATCCACAACATCCATACATTTAACTGTTTCTAAAGCGGAAAGCATATATGGAGTAAAAATATCAACATTTCCATTCAATTCTATGAGTGAGCCATTATGCAAGAATGACAAACTGTGAGTTACGTAGTTTTTCTTCATAGACTCGTTCCTCTCATAGAACCACTCCTTTCCAAGTATTACATCTACCCTATCTAGATTCATAATGTGAAAGTCTAAATTATCCTTATAGGCTTGAATCTAAATTGGTAGACGTGGGACCATCCGGTCCCAAACTTGGCTTTCCGCTCCTGTTGCCAGCTCCACTATGTATCGGTGGTCACTTTGCCTTGTTTCCACCCTTAGCTTCTGCAACAAATTCGCGTTAATAAAATTGTGTGTGGAACCATCATCAAATAAAACTGTTACGGCTTGGCCACCCACAACCCCCTTCATCCGAATGAGGTCATGAGGACCAAAAACAGCCGTATTAAAATAACAATGCTCACACACAAAATTACCAACAAAGGAAAGATCTACACTAGATATGCTAGAGTTACTTGGTGTCTTAAAAGATGCCCCTTTAGCTTTCCGTTTCTTTGGACATTCCTTCGCGACATGACCTGGTTCCATGCAATTAAAGCACAGATTGTCGCTTCTGACTTTCATAAAGGTTTCCTGGTCCAAGGTAGATCTTTTCTTCGATTTACGTGAACCCGAAGACCCATCTTTTGCCTTATCTTTCGATTTCTTTGGAAAGAAAGGCTTCTTACCCTTTACGTCGGGCAAGACACCAGTATCCGGCTTGGCCACTATACGAGTATCATCGTATATCCTGGCGAAGCGAACAGCATCCTCGAGGGCAAGAGGCTAGTTCCTCCTGACCTCTAGCTGATAGTCTCTTGGCAACCCAAGAACAAAATGCAACTTTACTAATAAAGGATCTATTCCAGCTGCAAAGCGAGAATAGACCTCTTGAAATTCTTGTAAATACTGATCCAAGGGCCGGTTCCCCATATGGATCGTTGCATATTGACAATAGAATTCAAAATCATCAAGAATAGGAAGGAAGGCTGCCTTAAAGGCCTTACAAAAATCCTCCCAATTCTTAGGAACTTCAAGCTTACCCCTCAAATCTTGCCACCACGTGAAAGCTTTACCTTGTAGGTACATGACGACTATTGTCACCGGAAGAATTGTGCATGGAAAAGTGCAAATTCCATCGATCGATCCACGGCAAGACCACCTCCGGGGTTCTATCCTTCTTTTCCCCAGCAAAAATCTCAGGGGTGAACAAGGATTGATGCAATAACTGCCTTAACTGCGTGAACTCCTTCAAATCATGTTGATCCCGAGAATGTTTCGATTGCAAGTCAACAGTCTGCTGCTGTAGATTGTTGATTGCAAGCAACAAAGCATCGAAATCCATGGCAGAGATAGATGTTGTTACCTCATGAGCAGGAGACATAGGCTGTGTGTGAAGATAGTTGAAAGAGATCAAAAGCAACTCAAGGAAGGTAGATACAAAACTAATCTTGCTGGCTTTTCACAATCCAAATGGTATTGTCCATGGCTGCCATAAGGAATAAGAGGAAGCAAAGAGAAGGATGCACCTCCACCTCCACCTCTTCTTCTTATGAAATCATGCATAGGAGAGGCATGCCTCCCTCTCCATGCTTGATCCACACCTGCCATGTGGCGTTACCTTTCCACCTAGGCCTCCACCTAACACCCTGGCCACCTACCCTGAAACCTGCCAGCTGGCAGCCAGCCTTCACCCCCCCCATCGCTGATTTTCTCTCTCCTCTGCATGCGGGCAGACCTTTCTTCACTGCAGGTCAGTGGAACTAGGAAAATAACTACTTTTTTTTGAAAAAAAAACGTGGAAGGTCCGCGGAATAGCAGCCTGCTACACTGCATTTGAGCGGAACTGGGACAATGTCCCATACCACTGCCTAGGCTCTCAGCCATCTTTTGCCTCAAGCTAGCACTCATCCTGGCCGTGCACACGCTCTCCATCCACCTCCTAGGTAGATAGAATGGATGGCAAATGAGTTCTCCCCCCTTCTATACCTCCAAGGAGAGAGGCTCCAAGCTATGTGCACACCTAGATCATGACACGTGGCAACCATGCAGGTTCACAAGTCACCGGTCAAGTCTACAGGCCCAGTCATCATCGAGTCTCAAGCTTGGGTTTGGGTCCCTAACATCAAGACTCATCGCACGGTGTGGCAGCTCATGGACCCCACCCCTGCCTACATTCTAAACAACCAAAAAATTTTGCTGGGTCCTTATTTTTCCCCGACAGTCACTAGAAAGACCGTTCCTCCATCAGCAGACGAATACGAGACACTTCGAGCACGTAATGCCTTGTGCTCAGGTGTCCTTTGTATTTTGGGACCACCTCCAGGAGCATAATGTCCATCCAATTTTCTCTCTCCTAGGAATCTGTCGTTCTCTCTCCTCTCTTCGGTGGAATGCACGTCCTCTCTCCGGTGGAATGCACATTCTCTCTCCTCTCTCCGGTGGAATGCACGTTCTCTCTCCTCTCTCCGGTGGAATGTGCATGTGTTATGTGACAGCCCGTCATTGGCTGTCCACATCCACATTCCACCCATAGTTGCACAGAATTGCGCTTCTGGGAGGAGACGTTTCGGAAACCGCGTTTTCGAGAAACTCGTTTCTCCTCCCATAATCGCAAAAAAAAAAAAAAAAAAAAATTGGTCAAAATAGCTTATGGCTGAAATTTTTTCAGGGGATCAATGGTCAAACGAGTATTTTGCCTCTCAAAAGTGCAGTAGATGGGGCACAAACAGATCTTATTGTCAATAGCTATTTGGTTGTTATTTGCTCTGGTTTTCAATAAATGTTCAGGGGGTTCGGGGGGCGGTAAGACCCCGGCCCCGACGGTAAGACCTCTTCATTGCTGGTCGGGGCCTGGGGCCTACCCTTGGGCAAGGGCCCTCCCAGCAAGGAAGCCCCCCCCCCCCCAAAAACCAAAACACACACACACACACACACACACAAAATCTAGAAGATAATGCGGTTTACAAATTGCACCACGCCAGAAGGCTGCCAACAGGGATAGAAAAGTTATCCTACAGGAAATTCTTAAACAAGTGGAAATTGTTCTGTTTCACATAAGGGAACATTTGACGTTGTGCGATCCAGTAGCATCAAGTTTTAGTACTGGTGGCGAAGCATATAAAAGATGGAAAAGGAAAGAAACGTTGAGTTCATCTCTTACAATGGGGATGACGATAGAGCTTTAAGGAACAACTTACCAGAAACAACTTGCTGCCACTTTGGCATTGACGCAGTATCCTCTCTGCGCTCTGCAACGCTTTGCTGAATTCCTGAAGAGACGCTAAAGCCCCCTTCGTGAGAGGGCATTTTATCTCTCTCATTTCTTCAAACAATGGAGTTATTAGCTTCAATCTCCGAATCAGATTGGCTGAATCCTTCATGTTAAACCTCTTATACTCCACATTGCACGCAATATCATTTAACACCATAATAATGGACTGGATAAAAGGATGCGAAATTTCTTCCGACATTCTCATATGGGAAAACATAAAGCTCGTGCCACGTTACGATGATGCCGTCACCAAATAGAATCATGATATTTTCCAAGCAGACGTATCCTCAAACTTCCTATCAGCCAAACTATTTTACCTTGAACTTGCATATGTTGACATCTGATCCTCATTTGCTATGGCGCTAGTACTTACATCTTGACAAACCACATTCATCAAGAAATAACCTCTGTGCTACTTTCCCAAACATTCAACCGCGAAGTCATTTTATCTTTGCCGTTACATATGTTGACATCTGATGCTCTTGCAATGGCGGTAGTATTTGAATCTTGATAACCTCATTTGTTAAGAAACAATCTACAGGCTACTTCTTCAAACATTCAACCGCTAGATCATTTTATCTTGCCGTTACAAACGTTCAAATTTCATCGTCATTTGCAATGGCGCTGGTCATTATCCTGAAAACCCCATTAATCAAGAAATAATCTACAGGCTACTTCCCCATTTACTCAACCGCTAAAGCATATATTTCTCATAACACGAGATCGCAAACGCAGCTGCAATACTTTATCAGCAGTTTCTTGTCAGGGTAGATATTGACCATGTCCTCATCAATAACGGAAATGGAGTCCGAGAAAATACCAGATCTGCATGCTTTTACATTGCGTCCTTTGCAAAGCCACCAATACGATGAGAATGAAGACGAACGCGATGAAGATTAGCGAGCGTTTGGCAGCAGGAGATGCTAAGATGACAGTGAGAGACAATATAATAAAAGATGACGACGATGAGTGAAAGAATAGTGATCGACGACAGACCAGAAGAATATGAATGGGAAGATCCAACAAAAATGATTGGTCACAAAATATGGAATCCAAAATTGAAAAGTCACCTCTTATTACAATACTTTGTAACTTGAATTTGAAAAGTCACCCATGTAAATGAGATAATAGCATAGCACGTTCATGTTCTACCCAAGAATGGAATCCTCCACATATTGAAATTTTTCTTACTTCTGACCAAATTGGGCGCATATGATGTAGCAGGTAGACAATGTTGGAAGGATGGTTAGATAAGGTAATCTGGGATGCATAGGGAATCGGGGAGTGAGTTACCTTTAAGTAGTGTCCTAACTAGAGGACTTTATCTCGCGCAAATTTTTTTCATACTTTTTGTCCCTTTTAGCCACCACCTTACTATTTGCCATGTGTATGATCGAGAACTCATGACCTCATGAGCTTGTAAAGGCCTAAAACCTTGGATGACATCCCAAGGGATCTACCCAAGAATAAGCTATTGCTTTGATATTTAGACTAGTTGTTTATTTGCTTTTGTTTTATGTGATTACTTTGTTCTAATGTTTGATTGCATTTATACATTATAATTTCTTGTATATTTTTACTCTCTTTGTCTTTTTCATTTGTAGAGAGGATCCACATACTCTAGTGTTCACGATGTTGAGGAGCATGTGAATCCAAAAACAATTTCAATTTGGTGTGTGAACAAAATAAGGCTTGATTTGAAGTGCAGCTCCAAATGTTTTTAGAAAGGTTTCTTGCTGGCCTTGCCTTGCAAAGACAATATTATGTGTTGAGGTTAGTCAATGAAGTTTGGAAAAAAGTCAATGTTAAAGGATATTCTTTGATCGTTGTCTAAGGTAGCTAGAAACTCCAAGTTCATACTCTTTCTTTATGTCCACCATGACCAACATAGTATCATGTTGGATTACTCTCCTTCCTACTAATCGACTAACCGGTTTTTTAATCTTCATCCAACTGTTTATCCAGTTCTGTGAATTTTCCCGTGTTTTTATACAGTTTGCAGAATTATAAGTGTTTTCACACAGTCTACAAAGATACACGGAGTTTGGCAACAGTGTCAGATTTTCTCTCTCTACAAAAACCCGACAGTGTCGCCTTTTCGCATTTTTTGCCTCTCAAGAATCTCGTGTAAAAATGCAGTGTCGTCCTTTTTGCATTTTTCGCCTGTCAGGAATCTCGTGTAAAAATGCAGTGTCGCCTTTTTCGCATTTTTTCGCCTGTCAAAAATTACGTGTAAAAATGCAATGTCGCATTTTTCGCCCGTCAAGAATTACATGTAAAAATGTAGTGTCGCATTTTTTTCCTGTCAAGAATTACGAGTAAAAATGCAGTGTCGCATTTTTTGCCTGTAACAGTTTACATTCATTTATGCAGAGTGACAGTTTACGTTCATCTATGCAAACAGACTGTTTATGGCCAATTGTCGCTGCTTATCAGCAAGCAACTTTGGGAAGAACTTGATGAATGCCAGCAGACTCCAGCCAACTGGGAGTCACATTCGACGACCTAATTACTTAGTACAAATCAGTTGTTCATACATCTTATTATCAATATTGTGAATTGTGAAGGAGTTGAGTGCTATTACACGACGCTTCCTGCACTCTTATCAAGCAGATCGTTCACAACCATAAAGTATTGTAGTTAGCTCTCTATCAAGCTTTCAAGCTTGAACTCTCTTGAGCATTCTAGTTCAGTCTTTTAGAGATTTATTTTAGAGTTGCTATTGTGCTACTGCTTATCAGCAGAGTCGCTTATTTCGGACATATTCTCAGTTACTCAAAGATAGCTTTAGAGTGCGCAGTTTTCTATCCGCTATTGTTTTGCGCTCATTAGCATCTGATCTTGTTTTTCTAAATCAATACTATTTCTTTATTGCGTTTAGTATGTGTCAAAATGCATGTATCTCTGTTTTGCTTTTGTAACTGGTAGAAATTGTCTAAAAATTCAATACTTTATGTTTGGCTACGTAATCACTTAGTATCTAGCGAAAGTTAGTTGCTAAAAATTGGGCATGATTCCCATCACTACTGCTTTGTTCAATTTTCGATAGGCGTAATTATGCATTGGAAGTAGGAAGTTTCCGCTATTCCATTACGCACCTATTTTTGACATGGTATCAAAGCATACTATCATAGTATCAGTGCTAGATCACTACTTCTTTATCTGAACCGTCAAGATATCAGACTTGTGATCTTTATCAGGGCCTAATACTATTTTGATATCAAAGCGAAAAGCTCTAATACTTGATATCTTTTGTGATATCAAAATAATATCATTTTCTTCAGTTCCTTTCATCCTTTCAGTATCAGATAGTTGATTTCATGTTGTTGGCATCACTACATCTTAGCATCATCGATACAATCGACAGCAGACTAAGTTCCAGATGGATTCTCAAAGTAAAGCTGGTCTTATCGCAGACAAGCTGAATAGATCCAATTATCATTTGTGGAAATTTAAGATGAAGACCTTGCTAATCGCCAACGAGTTATGAGATGTTGTTATAGGTATCGAAGTGAAACCTAAAGACGACACAGAAGACTCAAAATGAAAATCAAAGGATGGTAAAGCTTTTGCGCTTATTATCCTTAGTATATCAGATACTGAAATTGGCCACATAGTTGAAGCTAAAACTTCGAAAGAAGTTTGGGACATCTTGCGCTCACTATATGATGTGAAAGATGTAACTACTGAGTTACATCTTTGAAGGAAATTCTTCACACTCAAGATGTCGAATAATGATTCTCTTCATAATCATATTAATCAGTTTAAGAATCTCTTGCAACAAATGGCCGCTATTGGATCAATCATAGATGATCAAGACGCAATTATGACATTGCTTTCAAGCTTGCCCTCTACATATGAGAACTGGGTGATGATCATCACGACACACTCAGATTTAACTTTTACCAGAGTTATCATTATGTTGTTGCAAGAAGATAATCGAAGAAGTCAAGACACTTTGTCTACCTCTTTGTCTCATGCTCTATATATCAACAAGGGCTCAAAACGATAGAAGCAAAAAAGCTCCAAGCAGACTGCATCGAATCAAAAACAGACTCAAGGTCAAGAACAATCATCGAATCCACATTCATTGAAGAAGAAGATATTTTGTAGGTATTACAAATGCCATAACCATGAGATCTAGGATTGCTGAATTCTCAAAGCGAAGAATGCAGCCAAGCAACCTGATCAACAAGCAAATACAATTACAACATCTCCTGAAGTCGAAATGGACGAAGGCACTTTTATGGTCAAAGACAAATACGTGAATTCAGCTAATTCATGGTTTTTGGATTCCGGATCTACACAACATATGACCAATCATTGTGAGATTTTCCAGTCCTATATGCCTTACAACACAAAGAAGTATGTTCATCTTGGTGACGATAGTACTCACACTATCGAAGGTGAAGGTACTATAAGATTGAGATTCCAGCATGATCAGTTCAAACTACTGTCAAAAGCCTTGTATGTTCCTAAACTCTCTACGAATCTGTTATCAGTAAGTAGAATTACAGATTTAGGTAATAAGGGGGAGTTTGAGTCTGATCAATGCAGAATTATTGATAGGAGTAATAAGATCCTTGCACTCGGCAAGAGGCATGGATACTTATATAGATTGGCACATTATTATTCTGATTCTAGTCAAGCCTTGAAAACCTCTGTTATTGTCAATAAAGCATTACTATAGCATCATCGCTTAGGACACTTGAATTATGCATCTGTTTCGAACATGTCCAGACAATCCCTAGCACTTGATCTCGACTATCCTTCTGGCAAAGTCGATCTCCCTATCTGCCATAGCTGCATCCTTGGAAAGCATACTAGGATTCCTTTTAGATCAAGTCATAGGCATGCAACAAATGTTCTGTTAGATGTGTTCATACAGATATATGTGGACCTATGCAAACTCCTTCATTACTAGATGCAAAGTATTTCATTACCTTTATTGACGAATTCTCCAGAAGAACAATTGTTTACTTCATTAAACAAAAATCAGAGACTTTCATCAAGTTCAAACAATCCAAAGAGCATGTAGAAAATCAAACTGGTAAACGAATCAAAGCAATGAGGTCAGATAACGGGGGAGAATACATCTCCACTGACTTCAAGGAGTAATGTCTTAACAACGACATTGAACAACAATACAGTACCTCCTATTCGCCTCAATCAGATGGTTTTGCTGAGAGAAAGAACAAAACCTTAGTTGAATCGGCAAAGTGCATGTTATCACATGCGACACTTCCGAAGTCCTTCTGGATTGAAGCTGTTTCAACAACAACCTATATTTAGAACAGATGTCCTACTAAAGGTCTCTCAAACAAAACACCATTCGAAGTTTGGACAGGTACCAAACCTCCTTTATCAAACTTACGAATTTTTGGATGTACTACTTATGCGCAGATTCCTCATGATCTCAGGAAAAAGCTTGACTTCCAGAGTATCAAATGTATTTTCATTAGCTACACTACTTCAGATCAAGCCTACAAGTTGTTTGATCCCATCAAGTCGAAGATATTCACTGGCCGGGATATCATCTTCATCGAAGATCAGTTTATTGACCTCAAAGGAAAAGGCACAGCCCATCCAACTGACCTGGCAGATTCTCCTGACATATTGAACTTTCCACTTCCTTAGTCGACTATTCTCATTGAAGGTCCAAGCTCATCTACTTTTGATGAGAACAACAAATCAACGACGAACTAGAAGATGATGATGTTGCAGTTCAGCAACTACAATATGATAAAAATGAACAACTTCCTCTACTTCCCAGAATATCATCAAGAACTAGCATACCACCTACTGGTTACATCGACGAGTCTGCAACCTACCTTGTTCACGAGCCGACGATTATCGAAGCGGCACTCAGTCAGCCAGATTCTGATCTTTGGAAAGAATCTATAGATAAAGAGTATTCATTTCTTATCAAGAACCAGACATGGAAGATTGTCGAATTATTTGCTAGCAGATACGTAGTTGATTGCAAATGGATTTTCAAAGTCAAGTACAAAGTAGACGGAAGCATCAACAAAAGAAAAGCCTGACTTGTCGCCAGAGGATTTTCTCAGGTATACAACGTCGATTACACTGAGACTTTCAGTCCAGTAGTCACGCAGTCTTCTATTCGACTTTTATTATCGTTTGCTACTGTAGCATATTTGGAAATATATCAAATGGATGTATAGACAACATATCTCAATGGAGTTATTGAAGAAGACATTTACATGGTGCAACCCGAAGGTTATATTATCGAGGGTAAACACAATCATGTGTGTAAACTCCATAAGGTGCTGTATGGCTTGAAGCAATTTGCTCGAGCATGGTTTCAAAGGATCAATACCTTCCTTATTGACCACGACTACACACCTAGCTCTTCAGATTCAATTGTTTACTTCAAGACAATGCAACAATCTTTTATCATGATCACTTTGTATGTGGATGATGCATTGCTTTTCAGCAACAATATCGATTTGATAAAAGAGGCCAAGACAATGCTATCTTCCGAATTTGACATGACCGATCTGGGCGAAGCTCATTTCTGCCTTCGTATTCAAATCCACAGAGACATAAATCGAAAGTTAGTCTACATTACTCAACAGAGATACATCTACATTATGTTAGTCAAATATAATCTGGTTAATTGCAAGTTAGCTCTCTCACCAATGGAACCAAGTCTCAAATTGTCAAAGGACCAGTGTCCTCAAACAATTCAAAAAAAAGAGCCGATGCGTGAGTATCCTTATCATTCAATAATAGGATCTCTTATGTACGCAATGATCTGTACCAGGCCAAACATAGCTTTTGCAGTTAGCTCCCTAAGTCAGTATATGACCAACTCTGGTGTAACACATTGGAAGGCTCTTATCATAGTCATTAGATATCTTTACTATGGACTTTTGCATTTGTTATGGAGCAGTCGACAATAGCAAACTCAATTTACTCATTGGTTTTACAGATGCAAGTTGGGCAGGAGATGTAGACACTCGTAGATCCATTTTCGGATTTACATTCTTTCTCAAGAATTGTCCTATTTCCTGGAACAGTCGCAAGCAATCTTCGATAGCTCTATCTTCTATAGAATCGCAGTATATCGTAGTCTCACAAGCTACAAAGGAAGCGATTTGATTGAGAAACTTACTTTCAGATATCAGTTTGAATCAATATGCTCCGACATTATTATTTTGTGATAATCAAAGCGCCATTGCCTTATCAGCCAACCCTAGATTTCATTCTAGGAGTAAGCACATTGAACTGAAGTATCAAGCAAAATTCTCAACAAAGAGGTCAGATTGCAGTACTGTCGAACGCAAAATATGATAGCGGATACTTTTACTAAAGCATTAATCATGGATGCACACAGAAAGTTCTGTGCAGAACTAAGTTTAAAGGTCAAGGCATTCATGGATTCAGATTAAGGGAGAGTGTTAGATTATTCTCCTTCCTACTAATCAACTAATCAGTTTTTTAATCTTCATCCAACTGTTTATCCAGTTCTGCAGATTTTCTCATGTTTTTATACAGTCTGCAAAATTACAAGTGTTTTTACACAGTCTGCAAAAATACACGGAGTTTGACAATGGTGTCGAGTTTTCTCTCTCTACGAAAACCCGACAATGTCACATTTTTGCCTTTTTTGTCTGTCAGAAATCTCGTGTAAAAATGTCGCATTTTTTGCCTGTTAGAAATCTTGTATAAAACTGGAGTGTCACCTTTTTCGCATTTTTTGCCTGTCAGTAATTACGTGTGAAAATGCAATGTCACCTTTACGCATTTTCCGCGTATTAGGAATTACGTGTAAAAATGCAGTGTTGTCTTTTTCTCATTTTTTGCCTATTGAATGGATCTGAGGCTGAGCATCGAATTCCAATATCTAGAACTCAAAGTGAGTCAATTCCATTGGAGATTGGTGTTGTGTGACTTCATTTGCAGGTGTTTAGGTGTCTAAAACCAGAGGCAAAGTTGAATTCAATCCACATTACCAAGAGCAAGTTTTGCTTGCATGATTTCATAGAGGAGGCTTTATAGCATTCAAGGAGAGGGAAAATCAGAGATTTGGGGACTCTTCAAGGCTGTTCTAAGAAGTTGATGACACCTCCTAAAGTGATTTAGGTTCACTTCTGCATCAAATTAGATCAAATTTTCATCAATTTGATGACATTTTGCTTGTGATTAGGTAGTAGATTGTGTTGCATCCTCGTTAAATTCCATTTAGATCTTTTGAAATGATTTTGGAAGGATAGATCATTTGGAAGCTTTTATGTTCTTTGTAGAAAGAGGGACAATTCTACTAGTTTTGTCTACTTCAATCAAGCAGGTGCATTATTTCTAGTATTCTGTGATTTGATTTTGTTCAAGATCATTCTTATAGGAAGCATCTATAAATGCATATCTTTTGGACACTAATGAGAGGCTCAACAAAACTAAATATTCCATATGGAAAGTTAGAATGGAATCCATCATGATCATGCAAGATCTAATGCAAATTGTAAATGTAAGGAGGATGAATCTATTCATCCTTGAGAAAACAAAAAGAGGTGCAATATTGCACTACATTGTATAAAAATGAATGTTGCCAATGAACTCTTAAGAGAGGTAGGAGATTGCACTTCGGCTACAGATACTTGGGAGACTTTACAAAAGGTCTATGAATCCAAAAACCAAACTAGGATATTAGCTTTAAAGAATCAAATCTATATCTGCTCCATTTATTTTTTCTTGTCAAGCATAGACTGGATCACTTGCGCAAGGCTTGAGACCAAACCGAGAGCATCACCAGAATAGCAAGAATCTTGCAATACATCTAGTATTGCATGTCTTGTTTACCAAATAAAGTAACGGTTGGTGATCCATATAAAATACAAAGTGCATTTCCATGAGGTAGTGATGAAATTTTCGAACAGAAAAAATCATGGCTAACGTCCTCACATTTTGTTGTTGAATAATTTTTCTACGGATCTGTAAGCTGTCTGCTTGCAAATCATATAGGATAATCCTTTTTATAATCACCTGGCTGCGTCAAAACTGATCCAATGGTGTATTTCGAGGCATCCGTGTGAACATGAAATTCAATTGTCCAATGTGGAAAATGCAGTATTGGTGCTGAAGTTAATGCTTTTTTTAATTTTTCAAAGGCTTCTAACGCCTCTATTGTCCAAATAGGAACAATAGTTAGTTTGTATATAGGTCGTGCTAAATCCGCAAAGAAGATAATAAAAATTCGATAGTAGTTCGCATGACCCATAAACACATAAACTCCACGAATTGTTGTTGGCGGTGGCAATTCCACAATAATCTTGAATTTAGAATAATCTGTGGCAATACCATGTCTCGATATCACATGGCCAAGCACAACATCGTGGGAAACCCTATCTTGCGTTTTTCTAGATTTAGAGAAAGTTGATATTTGCGGCATCTTTCAAATACTTTCTCCAATCGATCTAGGTGGTCTGCATCTGTACTATGGACTCCCAGGTCATCTAAGTAAATTTCAAGAAATTTTTGTAGATAATCATTAAAAGCAAATTGCATTACTCTTTGGAATGAACTCGGTGCATTACAGAGTCCAAACGACATTACTTTGTAAGCATAGGTGCCCCATTCTGTTGCAAAAGCGGTTTTGTGGTGATCTGCAGGTGCAATCTTAACCTGGTTGTAACCACTAAATCCATCCAGAAAACTATAAGCTTCCGCTCCAGCAAGGCGATCCAAAATGCTTTCAGTAAAAGGTAACGAAAAGTGATCCTTCCGCGTCACTTTGTTCAACGCCTTGAGATTCACACAGATTCTTAATTTCCCATTCTTCTTAGGAACAATGACAATCAGTGAGATCCATTCGGTATGTTCAATCTCATAAATGAAATCGGCGTCAAGCAATTTCTGAAGCTCTTTCTTTATCAGATTTGCAACATTAGGAATACAACGATAGAACTTTGTAACCTTTGGAACAGAATTAGGTACTAAATGTATGGTATGTTCAATAACTGATGTCGAAATACCTTTCAGATCTTGATAGTCCATGCAAAGCAATTTTCATACTTAATAAGTAACATGCGGAGTGCTTGATACTGTTCAGGATTATGTTGTGATCCAACTTGTACAATCTTATCCGGTTCTCCTGGTTCAGCAAGGTTCATTGGCTGTGTCTTAGCTGGGCCATCGTAAACATCTTTCGAGTCTGGCACGTGTTCTTCAGGTTCACGATGTGCTTTAGGTAACATAATAACCACATCATCCAATGTATAACAATTAAAATGCTCGGGCATATCATGCTGGACTACATCTGCTTGTTCTTTTTCGAAATCGATCGTGGAGGTGAATTCGGACTTGTAGAATCATCCGCAACTTTCCCTTTGTCTTTATCCAGTAAGGGTGGCACATTCCCTGAATCAGTCTTTTGAGGAGGATTTTCCCATTTCAGGATCATATTATAATGTTGTTTGGCTTGTTTCTTCGTCATTGACCCTGTGATCCTGTCTTCCTTCAATATAACTGCTTTGGGTGACTTTATTGTTGGTTCATCAGAAACATTACGCACTCCAAATCTGGTCGGATCTATATGATTTAGAATCTGCTCATCCGTAAGTTCTGCATTGTCATCATAAGTCAAGGCATGACTCACAGTATGAGCTCATCTTCAATCGGATCTGGTATAGGTTCCATTGATATCCAAGCTGCATTTAGCACATTCAATGGAAAAGTGATTGGTGTATCCAAAGTTCGATCTAATAATGAAATCTCGTTCAAATCTGACTGTTTATCTTGTTGACACATATATCCTGCTGTACAATCAATCGTTGCAAGAGCTTCATTCCAGTATAGTATCCATTTGAGAATCATAATGAGCTCCCAAATTTTTCTTTGGTCGGTCACAAGTATGATCCATTGTTGATGAGTTATCATCCTCTTTTTGAACCACTGGTTTGATAGTCCAAGTTGTAGGGTCAACTTTGACTGCACGTTTACGATTTTCAAAAATAATTTTTCCGGTACCCCAATTATGAATTACTTGCGCAACTCGTAACCATGGACTTCCAAATAGGACTCGATAGACATTTGGTGCTTCTGGTAAGTCCATTACTATGAAAGTAATGACAAATTGTACTCCCGCAATTCTGACAGGTATATCTTCAACCATTCCTCGCGGACGAACTGTCGTTTCATTAGCTAGCTTAATGGCAAAAGTCGCAGACTTGATCTTTGTAAGGTCCCATTTTGCACATAACTTTGTAGAGATCAGGTTAACTCCTGAACTACCATCTATCATAGCTGTTTCCTTAGAAAATTGTCTATGCTGTATCGGCAGAGTCAGATTTTTTTGTTCACTTTCCCAAGTGGCTCCGACAGGAGTACTTCATTAGATTCTTCAAATCTCGCACAAAAAAGTGGCTCTTGATGGACTTCTGGTTTAGCTTGAGCTAACTTTTGCGCTAAGACTTCTTTTGCTTTTGGCACCAACTTCAGGAACTCTCCCAATGAAATATTGATCTTGCTAGACAAAATATTCATGAGTAGTTTGCGGCGTTTCCGGTTCAGTCATCTTGAAGGGTTCTTCATGATGATGCAAACGATCATTCATACCTGTACTTGAATTTCTTGGTGGCTGCAATGGTGAAGAATGAACTTCGACTATTGCTTTAGCAACTTCAAGCTCATCTTCTTCTTGCAGATGTTTAATCCATTGCCTCATATCCTCGTTTTTCTGCATGAAGATTAGAATAGACTCCAGATGATATTGGTATATCAGTTAATGGTATAGAATCAGTAGGTAGTAGATTCGCTAATGGTTCTTTCTGCTTATGTGCTCTGGTGACCACCATCAAGGGTACACAATTCAATCAATCGACTTCTCAAAGAATGAAAAATGTCTCAGAATCCAAATCAGAATGCATCAGATTTGACCCAAATTTTGACAGAGACTTGATCTGGAAAATCAGAACCTAAAAATAGTACTGGCGAAGGTTCCCTAGGTGAAGATTGGCTCGGCGAAGGTTCAGCAGTGCTATTTTGGAAAAAAACTCTCTAATCAATTTTTCTGACAATTTCTAAGAAAATAACCTTCGCTGACCTCTTGGATGCAAGATCTGACACAGATAAAACTAGGGTAAACCCGACGAAGGTTTCTGACATAAAAAAACACAGTTTCTGTAGTTTGGCGAGAGTAAAAATCAAGATTTTCTACGATCTGGACAAGAAGAATCTTTGTCGAACTCAAAAATAGTATTTTACTATAAATAGAAAGTTCTGGAAATCTGACGAAGGTTTTGACGAAGGATCAAGAGTAATACTAGTATTTTTGCAAAAAAGTGACTTTTTTGACAAAAATATGGCAATATGACAAATGATCCTCTGAAAACCCTTCTATTTTTAGTATTATTGGCAGTAGATAGATCCGAATTACATCTATGCATAGTGAATCAAGCGAAGGTTCTTTTTCTGTATTTTTTTTTTTGATAATTTTTTGGTGTTTTTTGACAATTTTTCTGATGTTTCTGAAAATCTGCTGGGAATTAATCTTCGCCCTTCAGACTAAAGTATCTGTGATCAAAACCAAATGTGTCTGCAACTCGATGAAGGTTTTCTTAAAGAGGGCAAAAAGTTATTAGCTCTGATGACGATTTTTGTCTCTTTTTGACCAAAATCTGGCAGATTTGACCGATTTTTGTTCCAAATCCCTCTCACTCATTAACTAGAGTTAGGATTGCCTTGGGATCCGCAAACCCTTGAACATGTATATATAGTTGATGATCTCTCACCAAAGTCAATCAAGCAAATTCATGATTTTCTTCTCATATTGGTACATTTGCTCTCTATGTTCATAATTCTTTGTGTACTTGTGATTTCTAATCATTGTAGGATTGAATGTGGGTCGGGTGTATAGTGCTCAGACTATGGGAGTTCGTACATTCACACGTGTGAAGGCTTCTTCAAGGATTTGGGCCATTTAGTGAGGTCAAGCATAGATTTTTGATGGATTCTGATGGTGCAACTTGTGTTAACATAATGGAACCATAATCTATTGTTTTCCTCATCATTTCAAGTGTTTTAGGATCACTTTCTGCTGTAATTTTCACATTTATGAACATTGCAGAATTAAACCTTGAGTAGTCATCTATGAAGGTGATAAAGTAAAGGGAACCACCATGGGATGGTGCTTGCATAGGACCACATAAATCACTATGTATGAGCTCAAGAACATCTCTGGATCTAATACATTGACCTTTGGTGATTTTCTTCTAGAGTGCTTGGTTGAAATGCAAGATTCGCATACAAAAGGATTCAAAAGATGATGTGGGATAGACCAGCTGCGTTGATCATTAAATAATATAACACATATATCTTGAGACACTTATAATTTATAAATCTAGTTTTTTTAAAGTGAGCAAGAACATCACGATTTCGTGACCTCCTAAAAGCCTTTTTTGATATTGAATACCATTTTAATTTAGAGATGGGGCTTGGGTCCCGTATTAAATATTATTTAGTGTGAGGCCTAAAAGGCCATTTCAAAGCTTAGGACCCATTTAAAGGCTAGGCCTTCTATTAAGGGTATTACTTGAGAGGATGTCTATTGCGCCGTTTGGAACCCCTACCTCTTGGAGAGGCTATGCACTCTCTCTCTCTCTCTCATGCACGCGCACGCATGCGCGCGCACACACACACACACACACACACACACACACACACACACACACACACACACTCCACTGCATCTTTTTAATATCATCACTATCTATCTATGTGTGTACAATGGTTTATTTGGGGGTGTGTGTGTGTGTGTGTGTGTGTGTTCTCTATTGAAGTCATTTGTTTTTGTAGATCTCATGGAGTTGACATCATTGTTTTTTTGCAGGTCTTGCAACTTCCATTCTAGTCAACATGGTTTTTTTATTTGCAAATTATGGACGGTTACTTTCTAGTGTTCGTTTTATTTGGTATGGTTGGTTTATGGAGAACTCTTGCAACTGGCATTCTTGTCATTACTTTAAAGACGATGATAAGGACTTCAAAGTTGTTGTAGCTTACATCTTTATTGCAGAAATCAATTTTGTTTTATGCATTCTCTCTCTCTCTCTCTCTCTCTCTCTCTCTCTCTCTCTCTCTCTCTCTCTCTCTCTCTCTGTGGCATACTATTTATCGTAGCAGGCCGTTCAGATTCTATCTTTTAAGTCAACAAAGTGTGAGTAACAAACAGGTAGCTATAGAATCACACAATTACTTTTTGGGGTCCTATATCGTGCAATATAATATAGACACCAAAAAGGAGCAAAAAATTTGGCCAATGACAATTAAGATTATTGCCTTTTGAGATACAAAATTCTTGAGCTCTATTGGATGAAAATGATTGAGATAGAAACTTTTGCAAGGGTAAACTTTTTGCATATTGGAAACCATGGCCAATGAATTTTGTTTTATTTCTTTGTATATTTTAAATATCCCTGGCAATATTTTAATAATGAAATGTCACTTCAACTGCTACAACACCATACAATCAAACTCACTTTCAAATGCCATAACACTATAAAAATTACCATGAAATAAATGATAAAAAACTTCCACAAAGAAAAGTGATAACAAGTGCCCTAAAATTACTTAGTAAGAGATAACCATTTTTTAAAAAATAAAAAGAAAAGAAAATAAGTCCTGTATAGCTTGGCCGCAAATACCCAGTGAATTATATAACGCCTTCATGCTTGGATTTTGTCTTGAATGTTCAGATCTTGACACGTTTTTATAATAAACCATTGAAAATAATCCAAGTGGTATGTATGCCACATGGCAAAAATCAAAGTGATTGGGTGAGCCGTTAAGCACCATGTGTCTAGAGGCTCTAATGTCTTCAAGCCAAATAAGTCTCTATATGTGGGTTTGCATGGAGCTAGTTATTCGGATCTGTGATCCCCTCTTGCTCTATGGAAAGTCTTGTATGTCAGTTTCGGCGACTTTTTTTTACTTCCCAACCTATAAACCAGTGTTGGGTGGGTATCAAAATATTTGATACCAGCCAAATCATGGTGTTGCGGTTTTTAAAAAAAGTTAATACCAGTTGGGTATCAATATAAGGAGGTATAGGAGTTGTAGACGGGTATAAATTGGACCGGTATCACAAGGGTGATACTAGCCGGTTATCAACCCGGTATAAACTTGTACGAATTGCTAAAAACATTCTTTTAAAAGAATAATATCATAGTTTAAGATATAAAAAATTTCAAATATAAAAAAAATATTAAAAATAGTAATACTATTGATATCATGGCAAAAATTCACAAAATCACTCAAACTTGGGTATCAACATGAATGGTAAAATAATTAATACTCGGTGTCCAAAAATATACTAGTAAGGTAGGTTTTATAATACCATGTTGATACCCATTATTAATACCAGTTGCGACCCTATATACCCACCCAACAATGCTATAAGCCCTATTCTCATGAGTATCTAATCCTCTCTTTCCTCCTGTTTAGGGTTTTGATCTAAAACCTGCTCCGGAGTCTTTTAGGGCAGAAGCGCACAGTCTGTCGTACAGCGGTTTACCGGCACCTGCCGGTCATCCCAAGTTACTAAGTCTGCGAGGCTACCCTAAACGGCAACGTGGACTAATTGGCATATACGAATGCACTTTGTCAATGAGTTCCCACGTTCTCTCTCCCTCCCTTTTGTTAATGACACGCTATTGACTCCCGTAGGAGTTTGTGGCCAGCGTCCAGATACTGCCACGTTTCAAAATATCCCGTTGAAAAGATTCTATGGCAGGCGTGGCAAACATCCAACCGCCCGGGCGCACACTGTCTCGTGCCTTTAAGCCATATTTTGTCGCCCCCCCTTTTATCTGGACGACGCGATGACTTAAAGCCCGCCACTACGATTTAGTCATAAACTTTTAAGCCACATTTCTCTCTCCTCTTTTATCTGGACGACGAGATGACTTAAATCCCACCGTTACGATTTGTCACAGACTTCCAGATACTGCCACGTATGTACCAATAAACCGTGGAAAAGGCGCCAGGTGGCAATGGAACGCCTGGCAAAAATCCAATCAGGCGTAAGATATTTCGTGCTCTCTCTCTCTCTCTCTCTTTTTCTCTCTGTCTCTCTCGCGTGTTCTTTGCAAGCCCGTATCTCAAAGAAACCCCCGCGCTTTCCTTACGATCAAGAACCGGTCGATCTGGTGGCGATGGCTTCCACAAGCATCTATCGACTGGATATTTGAGAATGAACGAGCCTGCGATAAGCGGATCTGAGATGGAAGATAAGAGCGCTGTCCAGGTCTTCGTCTTGCTGCAGATGTGGTGATCGCTCTTATCATCAGGCGAATCGAATTGCTGAATCAGGTGGGGGATTCGCAGTGTTTTATTGATAAAATTTCCTTTGTGGCAGGCATTGGTGAACACTTGAGCAAGACGTGGTGACTGTTGTTATTATCTGGCAAATGGATTGCTGAATTTTGTGCGGATTTGCAGCATCATTATGCTAATGTCCTTTGTGGCGAAGCAATTGGAAACGCTCGAGCAAGATTTGGTGACTATTCTTATTCCTAGGCGAATGAATTGCTGAATCAGGTGGCGGATTTGCAGAATCATTATGCTAATTTCCATCTTCGGCCACCATGTTTGAGGCTCATGTAAGCATCACTTTACTTAACACTAGCTGTTGTCAGATGTTCATATTCGATTTTCCTTGCCCTCACTTGCCACTGCATAAGCTGAAAACAATTTTGAGGCACATACATGTAAGCAGTATTCAAGCGTACTCTTTTATTTTAGATGTTCCGTCTTCAATGCTCCTTGCCCTTGTTTGCCACCTTGTATGCTTCGTTGTTTTTGAGTTACTTATTTTCTCGTCATTTTATTTGTTCTCTTGGGTAAATTTATGGTGACGGGAGGAGCCTTGTTGTTGGAACTGCTACGGAACTACGTGATTGAACGTAGACACCGTTTATAAGACCTTAAACTTGAATAGACACCTTGGGCGATGCATAATCTCCAATGGCCAATATTTGCCAGTGGACGAGATATCACTTTCTTTCACTTGCTCTATTTTATCTGTCTCGTGCTTATTTTCTGGTGGACAACCTACAGTTCGTAGCGGTATGCTGATTGATATTGCAGTTTTCATCATGTGAGGTTCCCCGTATAAATGCACATATGAATTTTACTCCAATATCTGTATGAGCTATACGTAGCAAAAGTCCTAGTTGAGTTGGAGTGTCGAGTTACAATCTACATCAGTGACATCTTTTGAGGTTTTGACTTGATGAGTAAAGCCACCAGTTTAGAACTATGGCAGAGCTTGAAGTGACCGAGAGACAAGTCTAACTAATTACGAGAAGCTAATCAACTTATAAATATATTGTGTCAAGTGATACTCCAAAACCCAACCTTAAAACTGAAATTAAAAACCCAAACTTTAAACTGAAATTTAAAACCCAAACTTTAAACTGAAACTCAAAACCTCACTATATTTTCAGCTGTTTTCATTTGGGCTGGATTTGTTGTAAATTTATGTTAAGAACATCATTGCATTGGAACTATGACACAAGCATGAAAAGGCAGCAAAAGCAATCTATGTTAAGAAATACTGAATAAATTTCATGAATTGCCAATAGCTTGGGTAGATCTCCCATAGAACTCCACAACTAAGAGCTCAAGTCTCCAAATCAATCAACTCCTAACGAATGTTTGAATCAACTCACTAATGAATGTGTCCATCATCTATGTGTGATCTACGAAAGTTGGGGCTATCAAACTTGGAGCAAGAGGGAATGCGAGTGCTCCTTCCCAGAATGGCTTAAGTGGATTATTTGCTTTATCTAAATTGCAATTTTCTTTCTTTTTAGATTACCTTTGATACAATGACTCACTTCATGGTAGATTTAAGTGTCTTTCTTGTAGGATTTATCTTTTATTAAGTAGGAAAATTAATGTCTTTTGTAGCTGATCAAAGGATTGTTGACAACAGGTTTTGTATCTGCTAAGGCAGTACTTAGGAGAATATGTGCGTGGGCTTTCTGCAGAAGCTTTGAAAATCAGTGTATGGAAAGGTGAGCTTTTAGTCCAATTTTTACCCTTGCTTGTCAAGCTTAGGACGAGCCTAGTTTTTTACCTTTTTCAAATGGATGTGATTAATCAGGAAAACTTAAGAATTGGTTCATGGTGCATGTTTGTGTTCAATATTGTATGTAGCAACCATGGAACATTTGGTCAGACTTGATTACACAACATGAGGGATAGCTACAAGTCAGTGTTGCAACGGCTGGCGATCCGCTGCAACCACGCTCCAGATCGCGCGATCCGGGGCGCTGGCGATCCGGGACCAGAAACGTAGTCCCGGATTGTCAAAAAAATTTCAATTTTTTTTCATAATTTCATTGTTTGCGTATCGTTTCACGGAATCTGAGGATGTTCCAAGGAATTCAAGGATTCTTCTGCATGTTGAACACCTTGAGGATCTACAACCTTTTTTGTTTCAGAAGTAGACAATACATTTGTCTCTTGAAGGGTCCTTGCAGGAATTTCAAGTGTTGTCTTGAGAAAAGTGCTTTCAATGCATGGGTTAATAGAAAAATCTGACATCATCAGTGTAGAGCTGTATGTCGTATGCTCTTCTGTCTATAATTTTGAGATTCTGACACTTATCAAGGTTTTCTGGATTGGTTTTGGGTTTTTCTGAGATGTGATATTCCTTTGGATCGAGTAGACAATCGTGCTTGTCTTCTGTTGTACTACAGTTAGCTATCTCCACACAACGGTAGTTATTCTGTCAAAATTTCAAAAAAAAAAAAAACAACGTTCCGGGAAACCCTAATGGAAAATCCCGGATCGTGTTCCAGAACGCGGCCTGCATCTCTGCTACAAGTTGCAAATAGCTTTGACATTTTCATGAAGGAAAGGCAGATGTCTTGGTCCCATGTCAGTATGGGACATGAAGCTCATTGTTTGGGCACACATGGGCGCTTTGTTTATTGTGACATCTCCTAGAGATACTCACTAGTGATATTTGGCGCAAGCCCTAACTGGAAGGTTTCATAGCCCCAATTTATTTCTCAAGCCCTAAAGCCTCATTATTGTGTAGGTGTTTGATTGGAAACTAGCGAGTATTTGTTAGATGCCATCTCACTCTGAGCTTTTGCTCTAGATTATTGACTAGTGGGTGTGTAGAATGATGCTTTTTTTATCCATGGGTTGTCCTAGTCCTTTTGAATCCTTTGCATGCCTTTCCAATCTTGGGTCACACAGTGCATCAGTGGTTGGCCAAGCCATTTAAGAATTACGTGCCTCGACTTGACTACAAGGTGTAGTGATTGTTGACCCCCACTCCCTAACGCATATCGAGTCTACTGGTCAATTGAATCGCATGGTAAGCTGGCAACTAGTCCGTATGGGGTCCATTATATTTTTCTACATTGTCTACTTAGCCAGATTGCATCTATTCCTCACAACAATTAGTAGAATGTCTTTACAACATTTATGCGGCCTTCCCACGAGACAAATGTCCTCTATTTTTACAAAGAGCTGATGTAGCATGTGATGGATGTATTGGTTGCTAACTATACTACAACAGTTGAAGGATTGATATTTTTCATTATAGCTTTGCTATTATGGCACCGCAATTGATTCGTGATTGGGCCATAACAACGATGTATTAGCTAAAGAGTTATTGGTTTTAGCTTTGATGTTTCATGGGCTGATTCATTTGATTCGAACACATTTGAATTGGTTTGTGCTTGTTTGAACCGTCGAATCATGTTAGGATTTTTTTTTCTAGGTTTTGTTGTTGGCCTTATTTTTTTTTTCTAGGTTTTGTTGTTGGCCTTTTGCTGTAGCAAAAATTAGGTGTTGATTTAGTGTAATTAAGCACTAGGGTGCGATTATAGCTCTATCGAGATTCTAAATTCTATTTGCATTTGCCATTTATGTTGACAATTGTCACTTGGAGCTGTATATGTAACTTGTAAGTATAGGCAATGGGACATACGGCAGTGGCCCTTGGGTACATTCAAAATCACTAGTAACTTTTCTAACACTGTTGATTCAAGACCTGTTGATTTAGAGTTTGCTATTGCACTTACTGCTTATCAGCGGAAGTGCTTAATTCAGACAGAGTTACAGTTATTCAGAGATAGCTCAGAGCACGCGGCTTTGATCCACAATTCCTTTGTGCTCATTTCCATTATGATTGGTTTCTTTTACTGAATCAATCCATGACGATGTTGCTGCAAGAAGATAATTGAAGACGTCAGGACACTTCATCTACTTCTTTATCTCATGCTCTATATGTCAACAAAGGCTCAAAACGACAGAAGCAGAAAGGCCCCAACCAGTCTGCATCAAATCAAAAGCCGACTCAGGGTCAAGGACAATCGTCAAATCCACTATCGAAAAAGAAGATATTTTGCAGGTATAGCAAGCGCAATAACCATGAGATCCAGGATTGCAGAGTTCTCAAAGCGAAGAACGCAGCCAAGCAACCTGATCAACAAATTGCAAATATAGTTACAGCATCTCCCGAAGTCGACATGGACGAAGGCGCATTTATGGTCAAAGACCAAAAGGCATTTTTGGATGATTCTTGGTTTTTGGATTTTGGAGCTACCCAACATATGACCAATCATCGTGAGATCTTTCACTCCTATACGCCTTACAACACAAAGAAGTATGTTCATCTTGGTGACGATAGCACTCACACTATCAAAGGTGAAGGTACTGTAAGATTAAAGTTCCGGCATGATCAATTCAAACTACTGTAAAAAGTCTTGTATGTTCCTAAACTCTCTACGAATCTGTTATTAGTAAGTAGAATTATAGATTTAGGTCATAAGGTGGAGTTTGAGTATGATCATTGTAGAATTATCGATAGGAGCAATAAGATCCTTGCACTCGGCAAGAGGCAGGGATACTTATATAGATTGGCACATTGTTATTCTGATACTAGTCAAGCCTTGAAAACCTCTGTTCTTGTCAATAAAGCATTACTATGGCATCATCGCTTAGAACACTTGAATTATGCATGTGTATTGAACATGTCCAGACAATCCCTAGCACTTGATCTCGACTATCCAATCGACAAAGTCGATCTCCCTGTCTGTCATAGCTGCATCCTTTATCGAACTTACGAGTTTTTGGATGTACAACTCATGCGCAGATTCCTCATGATCTCAGGAAGAAGCTCGACTTCCAAAGTATCAAATGTATTTTCATCAGCTACACTATTTCGGACCAAGCTTACAAGTTGTTCGATCCTATCGAGTCGAAGATATTCACTAGCCAGGATGTCATCTTCATCGAAGATCAGTTTATTGACCTCAAGGGAAAAGGCAAAGCCCATGTAGCCGACTTGTCCGACATATTGAACTTCGAAGTTCCTCGGACGACTATTCCTGTTGAAAGTCCAAGTTCGTCTACTCTCGACGAACAACATATCAACGACGAATCCGAAGATGATAATGTTGCAGTTCAACAACTACAACATGATGGAAATGATCAACTTCCTTTATCACCCAGAAGATTGACAAGAGTTAGCAGACCACCTATCAGGTATATCGACGAGTCTGCAGCCTACCTTGTTCAGGTGCTGACGACTGTCGAAGAGGCACTCAGTCAGCTCAATTTCGAACTCTGGAAAGAAGGTTTCGACTTGGCGAAGAGGCTACTCCGGAAATTGAGTATCCGGCTCCTCCTACTGTATTTGGCCGCGTCATAGGGACGTGAAGACTAAACAAGGTCCAGTCGTATGTGGCAGACTCTTTCTATGTAATTTTCGGCAGTAAATGAGGTGGCATATAGTTAGACAGTAGTTTACAAACAGACCCAGCCGTATGTGGCGGGATGCGTAATGTTTTTTTGAAACATCTCTTAAATTAATGTACAACATGTTTTTTTGCGCAACATGCGCCTGGTTTTGTGAAACGCGATCTTTGTACTCTTAACATTATGTGTATGTGTTTAACATATGTAATATCAGTAATGAGCTGAAAATGAGAGAGAGAGAGAGAGAGAGAGAGAGAGAGAGAGAGAGAGAGAGAGAGAGAGAGAGAGAGAGAGAGAGAGAGAGAGAATAGAATAGAATATATTAATGTCTTTCGGGTGCCCTTGGGCACATAAGACAAAGAAAAAGTACATTTGAAAGGAGCGTTGTCCATGTTGGCATAGCGAAGAAAGGCCGAAGGCAGGACACTTGAAGATGTTGCTTCATCTCGTAATTCTACTTGTTTTTTTGTTTTGCTGTCCTCCAAATAGCCATTGCTGGAGGAGGGACGACTTCATAATGAAAAAAAAAAACTCGAGTTCCGTGAGGGCATGGGCAGTGGTCAGGTTTGTTGCAAATTTTTTTAGGTACCTTTTTTTTTTTTTTTTAACAGGAGGGGACAAGTATGTGCCAGACACTCTCTGATAATTTATTTCGGGGGGGGGGGGGGGGGGTAGGGGGTGGAAAATTGTTTTTATTTCATTTTGGGGATGTGGGACTGTGAGGGGAGGGGCATGTATTTTTGTTTTTTGAAAAAAAAAAAATTTGAAAAAAGCCTGGACGCGTTCGGACCTGGACGCACCCCTGAGGCCTCCGCGTCCGGATGCGGACGCAGACGTCCAGACGCGCGTTCCCCGCTTCCTTAGGTATAAATAGTTGCTCATATTTCTACGTTATCATCTTAGATCGTTTTTGAATGATCAAGTATTGAAGCATAGTTAGCATCTCTCTCAAGCTTTCAAGCTTGAACACTCTTGAGCATTCTAGCTCAGTTCTTTAGAGTTGATTTAGAGTTTGCTATTGCGCTTACTGCTTATCAGCGAAAGTGCTTAATTTAGGCAGAGTTACAGTTACTCAGAGATAGCTCAGAGCACGTGGCTTTGATCCGCAATTCCTTTGTGCTCATTTCCATTCTGATTTGTTTTTTACTGAATCAATCCATCTTCTTATTGCGTTCAGTATCATGTCAGTTTGAATGCTTCTCTGTAATTTTTTTGTAATTGATAATCTCTTATTATTTGTCTGATAATTCAATGCTTTATGTTTGGTTACGCAATCACCTAGTTGCCAGCGATTCGAAAGTTAGTTGCTAAAGATTAACATGATTTCTCACTACTTTTTGTTCAATATTGATAGGCGTAGTCATGCATAGGAAAGAAGGTTTCTTCTGCCACGCTAGATGAAGTCGTTTACCTACTTCGACTTTGTCGAATTATTTTCTTTCATCTCATCACCTCTTTCCAACAGAAGCTAGAACTTGGAGTGCGCTAAGTTTTAAATTCCCCTAGAACTTACGACTTACTACTTAGCACAATGCACATACTTGATACCGCACGTGACACCATGATCCATAATCCATATTCCATCAGTCAAATTTCAGATTACAAAATCCAGATTGCAGCCTGCAGATTCTGGATTTCATATTACATATTGTACATTCTACACACTACTTTGTAAACTTAGAACTATATAATCGTCAATGCCAAAACTGAAAATTGAAAATTCAAATTCCAATTTCAAACATTAGTAGCTAGCTTCGAAGTTGGAACTCCGACTTCCATCAATGATAAAGAAATAAGTTATACCTTGAACTCAAATGTGATAAAGGATAACAAAAATATAATAATGTATTATGTCAAGCTGTCACTGTGCCTCTAGGAGGGCTACATAAATGTAAGGACTTGGAAATCATGACTTAGATGCTAGAATTTTGGAATCATTCTAGTGAGAAATGAAATACTACTTTCTAGAATCTAGATTCTAGTTCTACATCTATCATCCGACATCCATCCTCCTACGATATCCTCTTAGCCCCCCTAAGAAGCTCCTGTGCAAAGGTTACAGCCATAGGATCCCCCTCATTGTCATTATTGCAGTCATTGGAGCAATCCTCGTTATCAAGTAAATCCTTTTCTTCGGTTATGTACTTTTCCTCGGAGGTCTTTGAATATAAGGATTCAATAAGCTCCTTGTCCTTGAGCGCATGAGAGCTAGTGGCCTCTCCCCGCATCCTCTGGTGTGATGTATGCCAGTCGTTGATGTTTTTGCCTCGGATACTTCTTAGAAGCATTGTGCCCAAGTAGGAAAACACCAGTATGTTCAAAATGTGGTACTTCCTTGCATCTCTTCAGCCATTTGATATGATGCTACACAAAAACGTAGTTTTATAATCCATTGCCCAAAACTGAGTCATAAGTCATAAGTTGCAACAAAATGTAATGCTAAAAGAGCATACTCAGTCCATGAATCCTTGATGGGTAGCTTGTCATTGATGGAGGCCCACTAGGCAACGAGCTCTCTTGTCCTAAGCTTGCTCCATGCTGGGCCCCTTCCACTCACAACTTATCTTCGAAACGACTGTTGTTATGAACTATGGCACATTAGAAGGGCAACTATCAATTGTTCTCCCAGCCACATCCTCTCTCTACTTATTAGGAGGACCCCTATGAACCCAGTGTAGGCTAATGGCCTGCAAATGTGCCGTGTGTCACCTCGCTCTACTAAATCTGGCATACATGCATATGCTTAATGCATGTACCCACTCAACATGCATATTCCCAAGTTGAACTTGGGGATAATTTTTATTATTTATAACTCACTTGGGGATTCTATTCCAATCTTGGGTCTATATACATATTGATGCCATTAAAATTGCCTTGCCCTCTAACTTTCCCTAACTATTACACCCTAGGGTTCGGCACTGATTACAGGCTCGTAAGATTCCCTCATCTTTTAGAGGTGTCTTGGTCTTGTAAGACAAAGATATGAAACAACATACAAAGGCTACTTGCTTTTTCCCAAGTTGCACTATCAACCGGACAGTCCTTCCAGTTGACCAGATATTCTTGATACAAAGCATGATGGGTTTCTGTCTCTCTTTGATCAAGTATTGCTTCTGGCTCATGAGGAAGAGTCTATATGTCTATGGGCTTTCCTAGAATGGCTTCTCCCACTAGATTGTTTGATTTGCTCAAAGCTTTATGTAATTGACTTACGTGAAATATTGGAAAAGCTTTGTACCTTGTGGTAGGTCTATTTTATGTAACCTCTCCTAATCTCTTGATTATGGTGAATGGATCACACACCTAACTTGGCGCTATTTATACTTGTTTTGTGGGTTTTTTTAGAGTCTTTTGGAACTCTTAAGAAGCCTTTTCACTAGCTTTTGAACTGTTACTAATTGCTGACACAGATCAGATGTACCTCTTTTGCTGATCATGAAGATTCTCGAGGATACTCCTTCGAGCAAGTTGATCATATGGTTCAAGTCTTCTAAGGAACTTTTGGCGGCTTCAACTCTCCTCTTTTAACACCAAAGCTGTGGTGGTCGTTGTGAAAATCAGATAAATAGGCTGAATCCCGTAGCTGAATGTTTGGTACGATATAAGAAAATCTAGATTTGGTGGGTACTCTTCCCAATTCATCTGTTTTTGGTTGGCATTATGCTCTCTACTTATCTATTATCTTCCAGAACTTGCCTAACCCTTTCGGTTTGTCCACTCATCTGCGGCTGGATGATCTGATGTGCTATGTTTAACATAGTAT